>JAXGGA010002322.1:0-40000 GCA_038373865.1 Uloborus plumipes | reverse complement strand
TACAATCTTAAATTTAAATTACTTAAACGCCGGATAATAAGAGATAACATAGCTAAATTCGATTGCTATTTTTCATTCATAAGTAGCAAGTCCTTATTGCTTTCCTTCCAGATATTTTAAAAATCACACTTCCTAAAATTTTAAAATCTTATGACTATTTTTCCTTTGGACAGCTATTGCACATTTCAATGAAGGAGTAACTTGCCATGCTCTCCTCTTTATCCTGAGAAAAGTTCACAAAACATTCAGAGCTCTAATTCGCAGTTTGTTAATACAGTGAACTCTACAAGGTTACAAACAGAGAAAAAGTTTCATTCCTTGGCAAGGAGTTTGTGATAGATAATTCGATGATACTTTTGAAGTTTTTTTTTTCCAAATTAGTTTTGAGTAATGTAACAAAAACAATTTAAGGGTCTTCAGTTGTACAACCATACCGAATTTTGTCCAATCTGGTTTCTGAATTTAGTTGCAGAGAACTTTTTTTTCAAATATCATCACCCGTAGCTGAAACTATTGCAAATCAAGAATCCACTCTGCAGCATCGAAAGTTTCATTCGTGACAGGCACAAATGTACTTTACAAAGCATTGTCTGTAACGTCATAGCTTTCGTTGGAGGTCCGAATCTAACGCTAAGTACTTTGCAATACTGTAGTTCAGACAATTTGTGAGCCAGCCTCCTGACACTTAATCGTCATGATGTCACATTTATCAGTTTAAGGATTTTAGTTTCTATCAATATTTTTGAGATCGCCATTTTTTCCTCAATTTTGGAATTTTTTAAAAAAATCTTCGCGTGCCATCTTACTACACTAGGTGGCCAAAAGTATCCGGACACTTTCAAAAATTCACATTTTTACATATAGCTTGATAAATAAGTGATCAATTGTTCTTTAACTTTAGTCATACAAAATATAGGCTTCACCGAACATTTCCAATTTGAAATTAAATTACCCTTGCATTTGGGGGACGATAAGAAGGGGGGTCGAAAGAATAACCTCTTTTTGACCATAACTATTTGAAAATAGCTCGGAATAAGCTATGCATTTCAGTAATTAATTAGCATAATATGTATAATTACTATACAAATTCAAATGAACGTTCCACTCTTACTTCCGATGATATGAAACATTTTTTAAAAAACGGCAATTTTATTTGAAGGGTTTTTGCTCATAACACGCAGAGTTTTTGATCAAACCTTATCAAAACTTCAGGAAAGATGACAAAATACAAGAGAAAGAACATACTAAAACGGTTTTTAAAAATATTAAAAATCCGATGAGATATGAACGTTAAAAGGAAAAAAAATTTCACGGCGCATGCGTGAACGACAGAAATTTATAACTACAAAAATATTGTAGCCTGGTATATACTGCATCTTATAAAAAAAGTTCCAGTTGAATATCATGAAAATTGAAAAAGATATCAGCGGTCTAGTGAGCTGTATTTCATTCATTCGCAGACAATACATACATAGTGAGGGTCTGTCCACAAAGAGCTATTTTTAAAATAAAGGTTATTTCGTCATCGTTCAAAACCAACGTTTCACGGGGTGTCCGGATACTTTTGGCCACCTACTTATAAGGTCTTTTTGGCCGAATGGGCGAAATGTGACTTCTATGCCAAATATAAATTTTTAAACAGTATACAATTTAACATTGAAAAATATGCTCGATTGTCCCCACACTATTCGTGAACAACCCCTCTCCATTTATGAATTGTCTGCAAATGAATGAATTACAGCTCACTAGATCGCTGATATCTTTTTCAATTTTTACGATATTCAACTGGAACTTTTTTTTATAAGATGCAGTATACACCAGGCTACAATATTTTTGTAGTTATAAATTTCTGTCTTTCGCGCATGCGCCGTGAAAAATTATTTCCTTTTAATGTTCATATCTCATCGGATTTTTAATATTTTTAAAAACCGTTTTAGTATGTTCTTTCTCTTGTATTTTTTCATCTTTCCTGAAGATAAGGTTTGATCAAAAACTCTGCGTGTTATGAGCAAACACCCTTCAAATAAAATTGCCGTTTTTTAAAAAATGTTTCATATCTTCGGAAGTAAGAGTGGTACGTTCATTTGAATTTGTATAGTAATTATACATAGTATGCTAATTAATTACTGAAATGCATAGCTTATTCCGAGCTATTTTCAAAGAGTTATGGTCAAAAAGCGGTTTTTCTTTCGACCCCCTTCTTATCATCCCCCAAATGCAAGGGTAATTTAATTTCAACTTGGAAATGTTCGGTGAAGAATATATTTTTTATGACTAAAGTTAAAGAACAATTGATCACTTATTTCTCGAGTTATATCTAAAAATGTAAATTTTTGAAAGTGTCCGGATACTTTTGGCCACCTAGTGTACTCTGCCGTGCCACATTGTGGCACGCGTGCCGCGGGTTGGCCACCGCTGCTGTAGACCGCTGCACTTTCTTTGGTTAATCGTTTCATGGATAGCGCTGCTAACATCTGAATAAGTTAACAATTGATCACGCCTTGGAAATTACTACTTTCAGACAAAGGTCAATTGCTACTTCGTTAATCAATCAGTCATTACAAAAAAAAAAAAAAATACTAAGCCGTGAAAATAAGGAAAATAGCACACGTCCCGGTAATACAACTAATGCCTGTTGCATTCTCAGTTTTTACTATAAAGCAAAAAACAAACTCAAAAATGTGCAGTTAATACTGCCATCCAATTAATGATCAATTAACAATTTAATTACAATTGTTTGGATCCATTGCTGGTAATAACGCCTACGTTGGATGACCGCTAGATGGCGCTGATGATTGGGATACCAGCAGTACAAGTGCTACAATACGGAGAGCTGCGCTTGAAGACGATTTGAAAAGTTTTAGAAAATTGAGAAAATAATACAGTTCATAGGCGTAGCGTGACCAAAAATTTGGGGGGGGGGGGGGTCACACAGGTCAAAAATTTCAGAAGTGCAATTAGAGCTTTTGAATTGAACCTTTTTGATTTGAACCATTTTTCGTTTAATATTGAACCGCTCAGAAAAAAATTTAACATTAGCGCCTACGGGGAGTTTAAGTTGAGTGTTAATCCTGAACTTAAAGTCGGATTTCCTTCAAACTAACTTTGTAAGAAAATGGCTTTGATAAATAATGTTTGTAAAGTTCTTTTCTGAATAATCTTCTGTGAGGACTCTGATTCCGACTCCGACTCTGCAAACATGGCAGAAATGCAGGCTCAGAAAAAAATGACTGACTGTGCAGACGATTTTTTGTTTATTTATTCATTTGTTTTATTTTATTTATTATTGTCATTTTTTTTTCTTTTCCTTTTTTTTTTTTTTGGCAGACGATTTTTTTGTAACAAAATTTTTTCATTCACGAGAGCATTTTATTCTTTATTTATATTTAACAACTGGCAACGAATTAAAAGTGAAATTCGAGACATTTTATTAACGGACGAGTTTTTTTTTTTTTTTTCTTTTTTTTTCCTTCTTTGATAAAAAATGTTTTGATGCTCTTTGTACTGTTTTTTTTTTTTTTTTTGAAAACGATTGAGGATTTTTTCTACGGAATAACTGTAAGTTACATTCTTTAAAAGGTGCGACAAAGTTTTATTTATTCGTTTATTTACTTATCACGTGTCTATTTCATCTGATGAGAGGGGTATATTTTACGTTTAGAAATCAGCTTTAAGTGCTAAAAAGGTATGTTTGGCATAATTTTCAGTCTCAGATAATTAAGAGAATAATGATCAGATGCTAGAATGCCGATGTCGATGTACGGGAAAGTAGGCTCGTTTAGTTCTTGACAGAACTTCTTGTGAACATGAAAACTTGATTTTATGAAACGGCGCTAATGATTTTTTTAGGATGGTTTTAACATGTTTTGATATGGTAATGATTCTGTTCTTCTAGATTTGATTTTATAAAGCGGCTGATTTTATAATCCAGTGATTTTAATAGTGGTTGGGGGATGAGGCTACAAATTTCAGAATATACACTACTCATGACCTACTTTCGCTTGCAAAAACTTGAGGAAAATCAAAAAATGTTACTGCCACACATCGTCCAGAAAAGTTCAAGATAATATTCAATTACCTACTCTCAATTTCACTACCTGAGAGATATTTAATAAGGGTTCTGGAGATCATTGTGTGATATTTTACCTAAATAGGGTAAAATAAATATATAAATTCGATGTCAAAAAAATAACTGGTAGACAAAAAAAATTCAATATATTAAAATATTTTTAGTAAACTTTAAATTTATTCATCTTTACTGTTTATTTTTAAAAAGTTTTAAAAGTTCAAAATCTCCGCCAGACTTTTTTAAACAAATAACATATTAGTTCATTATTAATGACATCAATACTGTATCTAGACGGTCAGGCTGCGTTAGATGGTAACCGGTAACGAGAACGTAAACAATCTTTCTGATGATTTTCATCCCCGTTTCGGAAAAATTAACTGTTAAACATTGAAAATTTTGACAGTGGGCCTATATTCCCAGTGGCTCCCCCCCCCCCCCCCGCGCAAACATGCGGGTATAATACTTAAATAAAATACATGGAAAAAAACTGTAAATGATACTCTTATTATGATTTTCGTTTTCATTTTACAGAAGTTCTTCTAAATTTTAAGTGTCTATCAAATTGGGGGGGGGGGACACGTGCCCCCCTGTGCCCCCCCCCTCCCCGACGCTACGCTTATGATACAGTTTTGAGGAAATCTGTGAAAACTATACTTATATTTGAAAAAAACTATTAAAATGTCAAACATCGGAATCTCATAATATGCCTAGCCTCGAATCATTTTAGTAATTTTAATCTAAAAAATGCACTGAAACTTAGTTGGAAGAATAGTAAAAGATGACCAAATTTACGATTAATCAGCAAATTAAATAAAATGTTCATTAAATTTCAAGTATGCATGTACGTTTAGTTTTTGCTGTATTATGTCTTATTATTTGTATTTCAAAACGAATAATTTTATTTTTCATAAAAGTTTTAAAAACTTTTTTTTTTAAACCTTTTTATTCAACATATAGTAATTGATTTAGAATATTTGCAAGTGAAAAATGTGATATTACTGCATGCAGAATGTAATAGAGTGGGGTTATAGTTTTGAACATGGTTCAAAGTGGCCACTTACATTTTTAGGTTTACTGGCCACTATCAATTTTTTTAGTTCCAAGCTTTAATCAAAACCCAACATTACCTTAAAGTTTTAAATCGACGAACTTTTACTGCACTCAGCTTCTCCACTACAAGACAATGGAATACATTAAAATCATTAAAAATATGTGATAAAACTACAACCTGTGCAACGAGAGGAGGCGGCCGGAAGTAAGATTAATTTCCCCCTCTCCGCACTTTTTCCCTGATGGTTGTCATAGTTACAGCGCTATGAACTTTTCTCCCATTTAGCTTTAGCAAGAATGGTTAAATGCAAACGATTGAAATTGTTTTGTGCGTAAACTATTGTTCAATCAACGTTAATAAAATACTTTTTGAAGTATTTATATGACGGTTACTCATGATGGCAGGATGGACTAGATTTGTTAGAAAACAATTAGAAATAACTGAGATAAGAGGACATAAATAAAAGCGTAGGCCTAATTCGATGAATATAAAATAAATAAAATACCTCAACAGCAGTGTATAAAAAAAGAAGTGAAACTGTTGTCTTTCGTGCGGTTTAGATGGAGACGATGCAAAATTTCTAAAATTGATACGCCTATTTTAAAGTAACCGAGTACAGTTCTTTCAGTAGCTACTTAATTTTTTTAAATGCATAAGTAATAACTGTTCTTGGAGTAACCAATACCATGATAAAATTCGAAATTTATTTTCCTTATTTCGGCATTTGGTTTTTTTCATTTAAATATCCAAAATCATTCTCATTCGGATTTTACATACTTAATTCTATTTATTCGTGGCTAATTTTTGTGGGTTCTTTATGCCACGTGTCACGCGTAATATTAGCGTTTTGCTGCAATTCTGCAGCAATCTTTTAGCATCTGCTTTTGGCTTTCGATATTTTTTATTGTTTCTTCAGTAGTGCCTAATATAAAGCATATTGAGCAAAAATACAAACCTATTTTGTAGAATAAATGAATTTTTATTTCATTGTATCGCTTGGGGGCATCCACATGACTGTGATTCGGATTATAGACTGATAAGAAATTTTTAAAAAAAAGTAAATTTGAAAATCGAAAAAAAAAGGTTAAAAATAAATAAATAAATAAAAATCGGAAAAATCGACACGGATTTCGAGCGTTGGCAGATTTTAGGTCGGTGGATATGTGGTGCTCTACTGTATTAGTAGAATAAACTGCTGAAATATTGCAATTCCAAAATTGTCAATGACTGTTCTATACAGGAACTTAGGCTAGTGATGCTCATCCCAAGAACAGTGGGAGCCAGTCCCCCCCCCCTCCCCGCCACACACACAAACACTTTTACAGAGCTCATTCCTTCGAAAATGCGCTCCCAAAAGTTGAAACTGAAGTCCTTACAAAATACTTTCTCTTAAAATTTTCGATTATCTCTTCCATGAGCGTTAGCCGGAAATAATTTGTGATGTTTCGGATTTTTTTTTACACTGCAGTACAATTCAAATAGAAAAACAGTTAAAAGAAACAGACCCGGTAAGAAACGGTTTACCATTTTTCCTCAAAATCAGACAATTTTAATACACACTTCTTGAACTAACTACGACAAAAAAAAAAAAAAAAGAACTTGAAAATAACTCAGGCCGTGATAATTCAACTTCTCTCTTACGTCACAAAATCAATCATCTTACAATTCTTCTCACAAAATTCCTTGAAAGCAGTGTGCTGTAATCCTGGGTTTTAATCCACCATACCAAAAGATTGGTGAACGTTTATTTTCGAAACAATGTATACTCCTGATCATGCGGGCAAATCGGGAAACACAGATAATATGAAACGATTTATTTTTCAATAGGATAATCCACATTTGAATAAATTTATTTTCGTACAATAATGTACGGTAAAAAAAAAAAAAAAAAAAAAAAAAAAACCACTGTTGATTTTTCGTTTGCTATACTTGCTAAGAAAAAAAAGAAAGGTGTTATCTGACATGGATTAAAGTCTTCTTCAAAACAACGTAAGTAAAATTTTGATTAGGGGCCATATACAAAGTTAAAAAAACACAGTTTAAATTTTCAAACAAAAGCCCCTACATAATTAGGTGTGGAATTTAAAAAGCAGCCTGTACACCAAGCGACATTACATTACGTCCAGTGGAACAAAATATATAGACGAAAAAGGATTTAGGGACCATCATCATATTTAAATTGCTAATTTCAATGTCAAAGTTTACCGATCAACGCAAGAGTAAACAAAGGCACTTTTTTCCCAAAGAGTTGACTAAAGCTGCTCGCTATAATACGTTAGCTCCAAGTAACTAAATAAAAATGTTCGAGTTTCTTTTTAAGTTAAATTTTTTTTTGCATCTTGCAAAAAGAATCCCACGATTAGAGTTCAGCGGTAGAGTGCAGGGAGCAGAGTGCAGGGGGATGCAGCATTCTATCATTTTGATGGAAACAAAGACGAATGCATACTTTTCTCAAAACACAAATTCAGCCAAATCGTACCTTCTGAACAGGGAAAAGGTTTTTAAAGTCATTAAATTTGTATAAACTACTGCACTAGGATTGGCAATAAAATTCCTTCTGGATATTATGAGCTCCCATTTTGGATTCGCGTTTAAAATTTCTTCTAGGTTGTTTATCCATCAATTTATTATATGGTGCCAGATCTTTTATTTTCTTGAATATGAATTTCCTAATTCATAAAAATATCCAAGTTTTATCTGAAGGGAAGTAAAGGACGTTTTTGTTGTTGGGTTGGTTCATACTTTGATATGAAAAAACAATCTTTGTCGTACCCAACGTGGTTCTGGTGTTATATGCACAAGTATCAAAAATCTTTTTAACATTACGGGATGCTTTTTTCTCAGTTCAATTGTGAAGCAACGGCTGGCTCAAATTTAAGATACATAAAGTTAAATGATGATGCTTACCACAAATATATGATAAAAAAGGGGGGGTTATCGTATAAAATTTTAAAGTTGATGCCTGTTTTAATATGAAAATCACCCCTTAACAGCAATTTACCTACAAAAATTTGTAGAGCATATTATTCCTGAAAAAATAACACCTTACACGAGTCTCCAGTGTTAACAGTCTTCGAGTACAAACGAGTGGTTTTTTTTTTTTTCCTATGACTATTAATCTGGGTGTAATTTTCTTTTGAATTTTAAAAGACGGATTTGTGTCCTGATTTTTGGTAACTTTAGAGTTTAGAATTTTTTTTTTTTTTGAAATACATGACTTAAAAAGAATTTAGGCTATCTCTGGTTACATGGGGGGGTCAGGAACTGAGGTACCAAAATCATCCTTGCAATTTTCTAAAATTGTAGCATTAAAAACACACTTTTAGATGATTTTTGATGATGTTGAGAATAAAATCCACCCTGTCTCTCCCCTTTCTTTGCTGTTAATTGTATGAATTTAATAGAAAAAAGATCACATTTTTGAAATCTGGTTTGCTGCAAAAAATTTACTACAAAAGTTGCAGTAAGAGAATTCCCCAGCTCCCCCGGTTCCTACACCCCTGGGGGTTCAATTAAAGTCATTTGAAACACACAAAAGTGAAAAAAAAAAAAAACGAGTTTCTCTAGAAGTGGGGTATTTTTATAATCCCATTCTACTATTCCTCAGTTCTTATTAATACTCAAAGCATGATAAATTTAAGATACACTGTGAAAAATTCAGGAAGCTTTTACGGTAAATGTTACTGCAAAATGTAGCGTATACCGTACAGAAATTTTTTACAGTGAATTGTACCGATAAAAATAAATTGCGATTGAAGCGCCAGTTGATCACCACGTGACTTACTGTGAGATGCAGATGACACCCTATTTCTGCTTTCTTGATGTGTCTGATCTGCTACCGTGGATAGTAAAGCAGTGTGAAAAAAAAATGGATCCCAGGTTCGATCCTTGTCGTTCGCATCTCGCGCTTTTTAATTCTCGTTTTCTCTTCAGGAAAATTTTACAGTAAAAAAATATTTTACGGTAAAAGTTACTGGCAACGTGGATGCCAGTAACTTTTACCGTAATAATTTCAGGAAAAATTTTAACAGTTTATAACCTTCGAAAATGGTTTATGGTACATGAAAATATTACAATCAATGAAAGTTAATAAAGGTTTTCGCTGAATTTATATAGATAGATTCAGCCTCGACAATTTGTTACTAGTTTTGACAGCCGACACTTTACATGTTATCTTGTAAACCTTATAAGCTCTTATAAAACCTAACTAACTGGTGAACAGGGAAAGATACAAGGGAAGGACGATGGCGACGATTGCCCCTCCCTTAGGCGACACTTCACCGATAATTTTTCGATATTGAAGTTCTAAAAATACAATTTCATACGAGTTTTAATGAAGTTGGGGGACAAAGACTTGGAGCTCAGCCCGGAAATGTTTCGGAATTGAAGTCAGAGACCTTTGTGATCAATATTTCAAAACCAGTATGCATAGCAGAAAGTAAGAAAACTCAAACACCCCTCCCTCCCTTGAAAAACGTCTGGATCCACCCTTGCTGGTGAAGCTGTATTTCCAGGTGTTAAATATTACAAACAAATTTGCAAAAAGAAAGACTTCGGAAACTTAACTGTATTCCGAAAAACTGATCTTGAAATTTCTGAGAATGGCGTTACACCTACGCTGAGAACAGTTCCCGTGAAAGAAATATCTCTTAGGTTTCATCAGACCGTTTCCCTCTTCAAAGTTTATCTGATGCCACGGCACGTGGCGAAATATTGGATAAAATATCCACTGAAGTGAAACTGTCGACTATCAGATTTCAATTAGATCCGAATTTCATTTCATGTTTGTTTATTTTATTTCTCCATTTTTCAGCGACTGGGTAACAAATTTGTTGTTGTAGAATAAGTAAAATTATCAGAAGACAGCTATTTTCAGCTTTATTCTCATTTTATTTGTTATGAAAGAATTTATTTGTTTTGTTTGTTTTTTTAAGTTCATTTATTTATTGATTAATTGATCTTATTTTTAAATTTATTCATTTATTTATTTACTTTGTTTCTGAATTTAGTCATTTATTTATTTATTTATTTTAAATAAGTGTGAGCTTTTTTTTCCATATCCACTTGATTTTTTTAAATACATTTATACGTAAAGAGGATTGAGAATTATTTTAATTATTACGGGTGATAAGCTCACATGTCCTTTTCTTAAGTTATCCCAGATTCCATAAAAGAGTTTATTATTTATACTTGATTTAGTTGACTTTTAAATCATTAGTTTTGTAACGTAGTATAAAATCAGCTTAATCAATTTGTGCATAATTAAATTACTTCAATTACTGCACGTGATTTTATTTATTTAGTTATTTATTTATTCATTTATTTATTTAATTACTTATTTTCATATAAGAATGACTGTATTAATTTCTAACATGCACATGCAGAAACGTGTTTTTGAAAAATATGAAAAGTACTAACTGAAGTAAATACATGATGGCGCAAAAGTTTAAAGAGTAATATTTCAGTTTGAGCTCGATGGCAGATACCACTTTTGCACGGCAGTGTACCTTTACATTTAAAATTTCATAATCCTTAACATTTTTTTTTTTATAAAAGATAAAAATATATTTTCGAACTTTTAGAGCTTGTCGATTGACGAGTTTCTGGAATGAACGATTCAATAGACACAAGGCAAGATCCAAAGCTCGCATGAAACCAAAATGTCGGAAAATCAGCCTGCCTTCTCAAGGCGCTATATAGCAAACGGACGGGACAGTTGCTCGCATCGTCTTCAAGCACCGTTACAAAACAAAAACCGAGAAAAGCTGAATAACTCAATGCAGCCCAATCGCAAAAAGGCCACTTTAAAGAAATTACGTTCGATCATACTGCAAGAAGACTACGCCTTTGTCTCGTGATGTCACATGGGATGATGTCAAATGCGCTCTCGTTGCCAGATGAATGGCTCCTGAGCGGTCACTTATGTTCAATTCTCTTTCTTCGACGATTGTCATTTATTCAATTTTCTAATGGAGAAAGATGAGGTTTTTCCCCCTACAGTTTTCGTTGAAGGATTCACTTTTATTTGTAACGTATTGATGGCGTGTTTGCGGGTCGGTATTTTGAAACAGCATAGAAGGTGCGAATGCTGACTTTTGAATGTTGCTCTTATAACGGTAACCATTGAATGTTGTCCTTTTTTTTCAACGTTTTTAACTTTCTAAGTTTATGACTAACCTTTCTTTAGTCATAAAATGGCGCACTTCTCCATACTCTCTCCCAGTGGTCGGAAGTAGCGCGCTACAAGTAGCGAAACTACTGTAGTAGCTACATTTTTTAGTAGTTTGTAGTGTAGCGCACTACTTTTTAAAAAAAGTAGTGTAGTGAGTAGCGCGATACAAAAATATTGTAGTTTGTAGCGATTTCATAAAACTACTTTCTAATGGAGTAAAAAAAAAAGAAAAAAAAAAAACGAAAAAAAAAATATTCAATCGAGTCTGACTGGCGCATATCGTACACGATTACATTAGCGAAAGCAGTGAGAAAAATGAATCATACAAATTCGAGCTGACCTCAGTCATATCATTTTGACGACATACGTTCTATATGTTAGACGGCATTGGTTTCTTTGGCGTCACCATTTTCATATTCCGCCAATATTTGCATTGAATATAGTGCATGGCTGAGGAAGGAAAATTTATGAATAAGCGATAACTGAGTGTTAGTGTTTTATAGCAACCGAGAATGTCATGTAAATGAATGCCTTAGCGCTCAATGCTCAATTGGATTAATGTTCCAATATCCACCAAACATGGCAGCAATTTTAATAGAAGAGGATACAAATTTGATAGAAGATGACAATATCGAGCTGCCCTGTCCGGCGTCTAATAAATACTTCACAGTTGTTGAAAAGAGTGAAAATGGAAATTTTACAGTTTCGTGCAAACTTTGCACTTTGAACAAAAAACTTTCTGTTTCTAAGTCATCTGCATACAATTTAAAATTGCATATTGAAGTAAGTTAAGCCTTCTAAGTTATGTTTCACACTTCAGATAGCTTATTTATTAATATTTCATAATGAATACTAGTACCGTTTTGTATGTTTTTCATATTTCTTTAGTTTTGCTTCTTTAGTGATGGAGTAATGATATATATTAAAATAATAAAAATCAATTATTAAATATTTTTGACATCATTTGACATAATTGGAAAAACGTTTTCATTTCATTTTATCGGTGGCGTATTAATAGGGATGGTGTCCAGACCGAGACCCAACCCCTCAAGGACGTAGCCAGGACTCACGTTAGGGGTGTGCAAGTAGTGGCACCCCAATAGGAGGTCACTCTGACCTCCCAAAAAGTTCTTATCCGATACAAATTGGCTGATGAAATTTGAAAACATTGAGACAGTATTGTAAGGCTGAACTTCTTCATTTTATTTTTTTTTTTCTTTAATTGATTAATTTATTTATTTTCGTGATGCCTCACGTCTCTTACAGTAGACATAGATAAGAATGCATTCTTGTATTTTATTTATTTATTTTTTAATCATTCAGTAAAGTTCCGAGTTTTATTCGGTAAATTGAATTTTCTCCTCAAAAACAAGCAAGCTTACTTACAATATTTCACCCTAAAATTTTTATTCTTCGCATACTCAGATTAAAAAAGTTGTTTTCATGCTAAAAGACAAATTTGGGTTTGGTACAAGGATCCGTGTTAGGTAAAGAATGAAGCTGATTTTCTGATAAGTGGCGCCAAGGACTTAAAACTTATTGATGGGAGAGGAGGCGAAGGGGGGGGGGAGACTCTCAATGACCGAATGAAATTCCAAATTTCACCGAGTAATAAAACACGAACTTATTTGTCTGCACCAGCATGTTGCAATGAAAAGCAGGAAAGGGGACAAAATCGTTTGTCAAAAAAATAAATAAAATGGGAGGTCACAGTGACCTCCCATTGGCTCTGATCTGGGGGGTGCAGCTGCACCCCCCTAGCTACGTCCGTGCCAACCCCCCTGAAGCTCAAAATTAAATTTCTACAATGAAAATTCAGTTTTTTTCTCATATTTTTTTGAAAAGTAGCGAAGTAGCGACTACTTTTCAAAAGTAGTGTAGCGCGCTACATTGAAAAAAAAGTAGTTGTAGCTGTAGTTAACTACATTTATAAGAAAGTAGTTGTAGTTGTAGTTCGCTACAAAAAATATGTAGTTTTTCCAACCACTGCTCTCTCCCCACCATCCTCGTCAGGTATCACGCTGTTTTTCGCAAACATCTATATATATATATATATATATAAATGGATGTATATATATTTGTTTGTATGTTTGTTCCTTATACAAATCCAGTGTTCGTCGGGTTTTCAACAATTTTGGCACTCAGGCTCCTTGATGCACTAGAATTCACATAGGCGGGGTTTTGACATTTTTAAAAAATCTAAAAAAGTCAAAATTCTTTTTTTTTTTTTTTGTCTCAAAATGACCATTTTCTTTCAATTTTGAACATATAGAGTAATAGTGATAATCCTTTAAGCAAATTGATAAAATTTAACACATTTAAATATGAGTATTTTTCAACAAAGATTACGATTAACAATGAACTATCACTTTAAGGCTCCCCTATTTCATTTTAGCATGAAATACGTTGAACATAATGCAATACCGGGCAACGCCGGGTAATAAGCTATTTATTACAATAAAAATGCGTGGTGTCACACTTAGGACGCCTTCCCTCCTTCTTTCACAAACTGGCAGTTTCATGAATCTCCCCTCCACCTTTCCCTCAAAACGTGACGTCATTTCTGGACAGTTACAATGACGCTTTTGCCTACACTCTACCACATAAGAATTATAGTTTAAAAGAACTAAAAAACGCGCTTTTAGGGTTGATCAAACAAAAACGTAAAACTTAATCCTTAACATACGAAAAAAATTACTAACCAGAAAATAATGTCACTGTTCCAAAAGCGTGGAATAATGCTCAATATGAATCTTAAAATTTTCAGTAGTTTCATTAAGAAACGCTGAGTTAGTTTTAAATGTCATTCAAAGCTCGCACGTTTTTAGAACAGTGACATTAGTTTTCTCGTCAGTGATTTTATTCTTATGTTAAAAATTAGTTTTTACTTTTTAGTTAGATTAACTCTACTAGCGTGTTTTTAACCCTGACGCTGCAAGGAAGTTTGACGTGCATGTTTATCTGTGTATCTGTCGATCTGAGTATCTGTCTGTAGTTTCACACACACACCATTGCAACTCTATGTCGTGTCGTCTTTTCAGAACGAAATAACCAGAAACCCGTGCAAGCAGCCTAAAAGAAATATTGTAACGTTTTGTATTGGGTATCATTGGAGTGTTCGAAAAAAAAACCCTCCCCATGTGTTTGCTTGAACAGTGTGCAACGTTTAGAACACTTGAAATATAAATATATTTATTTTATTTTTTTTATTCCGAACGAAATTATTTAGAGGCTGTACTTTATGTTCTTCGCATTTCTGCATATCTGTAAGAAATGTAAAAGTAGCAATTAGTCAGAAAACCTAACAATTACTTTATGTAATGTGTGGAGCAAAGAAAAAAAAAATAGTTAAATTATAAATAAACCAATAATCTGGGACGTTAAAATAAGGTTTGGGCGGGGGGAGGTGGAACGGGAAAAATCATGAACTGCGATCATACGAAAATTTTATTTTGTTTAGTCTTAATTTAGAGAAAAGTATATAAAACCATACAATAAATTTCTTTGCTTATTTTCTTCTTAAAAATTTCGGTTGTGCCAATTAATCCTTAAAAGGCCTTAAGTTGCAGAATTCTATGTATATTTTCGGGAAAAAAAAATCTGCAGGGAGAAACCCCCATGAAATTAACTGTCCCAGCATCACTTTCCTGACATCCCTGAAACACAAAAGCTGGGCAGAAAGAAAAGACAGGCGGGGTATTAAAAAAAGTAAAAACGACAAAACATAGGTTTATGTACCAGTAAAAAAAAAAGAAAGAAAGAAAAAGAAACCATGTATTGTGAGGGAGGAGAGGGATAAAAAATAGAAACACACATTGAAGGAAAAGAAAAGTCCTTTAATTTTTTTAGGGGGCCCCATACCTGAAACAGCTTAGGGCCCCGTCAAGTCTAAATCTGACCCTGGGTGCTGCTGATGATTAAAACCGGTGATCATATTCGGACTCAGAGGGTCATCTTACATAAGAATCAGCAAGAATGGTGTCAGAAGCATTTTGAAGAGGTTGTTCTTTTACTTTTATTTATTTTTTTATTATTTCCCACGCACTCTTATTCACAAAGAATAAAATCGGAATTTAAAATACCAATCTTTCCACAAATTTCAAACTTTATTTATTTATTTTTTAATAGCAATATATTTTTTCATTAATATTATTTTCTCATTGCTATTTTTCCAGAGTTAAAGAACCACTACCCTGTTTCATTTTAGTGCTGACATCTATTGACCATTATAAGTGTTGATTGTATTAGTATTTTTATGATTCAATTTACGTTTCAGTAACTGATAGATATATTGAATCAAATACTGATTTTATGTGGAGAAAGATCATAACTATTCACAGTTGCACATCATCTCCTTGAGTACGTTAATTAGGAAATTTCTTAAAACTCTTTGAAATTACTCATTTTTTAGAAATTAATAACTTCACACGTACGTGCGTTACTAATATCTCTACCTCTCTCTTTGAATGCATTTACAGTTAAACTAATGTGTTATAAAATTCTATCATGCAACGGCAGGATATGCATGCAATGTACGACCACATAGGCAGTTGTTAATTGAAGCTTTTAACGCTTCGTGATTGGGGTATTTTGGACTGTTTTTCTCCCTCAGGTAATGTGACCCCTCTCCAACATTTTGTCAGAATTATTAAAGAAAAAAGAAGGTCGAAATATTATTACAATTTTATTTTTTTATTATTTTTTTTATCTGGGTAATTACTTCTCCCTCTTTTTAAATATGTGGATCATTGGAATCCTGCTTTTTACCACCTAAGATCTTTTGGTGGGTTCAAACATGTAAAAAAATTTGAAACGTTTGAAATTATTCTAGGCAAGGAAGTTATAACCAAGAACTGTTGTTTTTATGCGAAGTTGGTACCTGTTTTGAAAAAAGTCATTTCTAAATATTTGATTCCAAACTTGTGATGAGAAAACAGATAAGTTTAAATATCAAAGAAGAAATTGGTTCCAAAAAATGAAACAATCTATACATAAAATTAAGGTTTGATGACATCATAAATATTCACAAAAGAGGAAATATTTATTAGTGCTTCTTTCAGAATTTATTTTCGAAATAGAAAAGTCTTTAGCTTTAGAAAATATGTATAGATGGCAGCATAAGTCGCTTTATTTATTTTTTATTTTTTTTCGTTTCTACTAACATGCTACTAACGTGAAAACAAAAGTTACACAAAGCAAAAATCATGCTTTGAACTGGGGCCTGCAAACTGAATAGGCCAACTAGGCCATGGCCCAAAGCTCCGAAGTTTCGGGATAGGGATCCCCTGGATTTCTAGTCATTATTGGCCAACGTTGAAGTTTTGCTTTCAAGACGGCTCAGAAAGCGTTTTTGGCCTTAGGTCTATAGATATCAAAACATGCATTTCTTAGAATTTCATTAAAATTTTAAAATATCATGAACGAAGGGAAAAATTTGTAAATAATGAAGATTGCAAGTTTGTAACACACCAATTGAGAAACAAAATAGTGTGTACTCGAATATTTGACGATATGACGGTTTGTCTGTCTATAAGCTCTAAGAGATGGCATAAATAAGAGAAGCAGTTACAATTGACTATTCCATTTATTACTACGTATTTACATATTAACAATGCCAGTTGCACGAGGCAATGCGTGAAACTGGGGGTTAAACAAAATCTACAATTGCCAGATTCTACAAGACATGTTCTTCTCAATTTAAAGCATTGAGATGAGCTCCATATTATACTAAGGCAGGGATTCAAGTGAAACACGGACGATCGCAACTCACCAATGCAATCGCAAATTCCAAAATTTGGATTCAAGTGAAACGAATTCACTTGAATTCGACTTACAGTAGCGGTTGCAATATGCAAACGCCTCGAAGCGATTGCAATGGTGTTTCACTTGAATTCGGCCCTTAGTATTGTACTGCCGCACAGTGGTTCGAAACGGGGAAGAAGCGGAAAAAATCCCTTGAGATCGCTCTCCTTGAGAAGTTGTGAAAATGTGATTTACGTTAGTCTGGCTTTGAGGAGCATATTTTTTTTTTGGAATACGTCAAATTTGATGGCCAATCTCTTTGATAAAAATCAATTTGTCCCCCTTATACCACGACGTGTTATTTTTTAGTTTTTTTAGTTTACTATATTGGTGTTAATAAATAGTGAGATTCAAATGAAAGCATCTGCCACGCCCACAGTCGCAGGTGGTCACAACTAAAATGTTTTTGTTTAGTTACAGGAAGGTTCAAACTATTTGCCAATATAGCTTTAAGCTCACCGGAAGCCGCCGATAAAAATATATGCCTCAATATATTTCATAATATTTTTTCGCAATTACTTTTTTTTCACTTCAGATAATTTTAAATTTTTATCAATTTTAATTATTATTTCTGATGTAATATGCATCCTATAAGTGTGAAAAACTAATGTGAAATGAGTTTTTATAAATTCAAGTTCGGATTACTGAACGTATGAATTAAAACTGCAATATAGGGTCACATCCAAAATTAATTAAAAACGTAATTTTTCAACATTCTTGGCTTATTTTCGGTAATATGCATTTTTTTTTCTAAATAAATCTTATGGAGTATATTACTACAACTCAAGGGCTAAGTAATTACGGCATTAAATTTTTTCTATGTTCGAACTTTGAAGCGCCTTTTTTTTCCCCGCCCTCGAACCACTGTGATGCCGTGCTAAGCACAAAAGTCGCATCTGCAGTTGAGTTATAAGTGAGAAATGGTCGTTTTAAGTTTTCGCCTC
The DNA here is from genome assembly GCA_038373865.1 of Uloborus plumipes. Lineage (NCBI taxonomy): Eukaryota > Metazoa > Arthropoda > Arachnida > Araneae > Uloboridae > Uloborus > Uloborus plumipes. The sequence goes on along the minus strand of JAXGGA010002322.1, from coordinate 21,962 downwards.
CATGTATTTGATTAGGATGTAACTTTTTCAGATTTTTTTTTTTTTTTTTTTATTTCCCATAGAAAAATGACCATAAATAGTTCTATTTAGATGGAACAAGGGACAAAGAACCACCTGGTGACCATAACCAACGCCTCCTAAATACTAAATGCCTACTGCTTTCTGGTTTTTAGCACAGAGCAAAATTTATCCCTTGGTTCACAACGCACTGTCATCTATCGGAGTTCTTCGAGACAAGAGAAATTAACGATTGGTTGATTTCTAAGTTTATATTTAAAAATTAGCCAATCAAAAAATTTAAATCCGATATTGTTTGGATTTATCACCACAGCAACGACATCATCGGATTGCCGCAAGGTGGCGCTCAAAGTGGAACCAATTTCTCCCGTAGCAAAGCAAACGTAGGCGTAGGAGGCATTTAGTAGGAGGCGTTGCCAGAACTCAATTTTGATAAAATGTGCAGAAACCACTTTTGTGCTTAGCACGGCAGTATAGTTCAATGATTCAAAGTTAGTGTCTTGACGCAAGTACCGTCACAAAGGCAATACGGGAAAATGAAACAGTGCAGGTTCTCATAAAAGTAGTCCAAATCAAAACCGAAACTCTTAAATTTTGTTTTTCAGTTTTCAAAAGTAGTAGATGTCCTGCATATGCAAACGGTGAAATTGCGTGATCAATTCCAAGCTGTAAATTTAGCTCTTTTTTTTTTTTTTTTTTAACACTTCGGCAGTCTTTCTCGGTCACGAGTAGACGAGGGCAAAATATTTTTGCATGACAAGTATGTCTCAAGATGCTCTTTCGATCGATACCTATTAAATCCTTTTCCCTTTTCACATTGTTCGTATGGTTCCCTGGTTAGAGCAGTTGTTTCTTACCTTTTGCACGTTTTTAACGTTTTGAAAATTAAACAACTCGCGACTCAAATTACAAATATCTAACTGTAATCATATTTTTTTAAATCGATCCCCTATTAGGGTTTCATGAAGTATGAGTGACTGGTACAAAAATAATTTATAAAGAATTCAAACCAAGGGGGGTCATGACTCGCATTGCGCTATTGTAATTATTCGGGGGTGTTTTCAGGGACATTTTACTCTTTTTCAGAGGGTTTTTCGTTCTTGTGGCGAATACAGCCTCATGGAGGGGATGGGCAGAAAGGAGCATCCATACTCATACAAAGTTCACAATTATAGAATTAATGACGCCAAAATTTTCTCCGAATCCAGATCCTACACTGTAAAAGAAAAAAAAAAGAATGATTAAAAATTAAAAAAGGAAAAAAAGCATTAGTACTGCTAGAAAATCGCAAAACGGGAGCCAATTTAAGCACCCTGCTCCACATCAGCAGAAAACGCGACTGAAACCGAAGGCTGAAACCGAAAATCCGGGTACTTTCCATAGGAACACCATTTAATCCGTTTTACGTTTCTGCTTTATTTTTCTGCTTTACGTCAATGTGAAGCAGGACCAACACTTCTAGCAGCAAAACAGCTTCTTAAATAAGGTTGACAACGTTACTTTTAAGGAGAAGCATTATCGTTTTATTGATGTCCAGAAACCTAGAGATTTTCTATTAGTACTGCAGTTTTCTTTTTCTTTTCAGTGCTTTTGTGCTGCGAGTTCGCGTGTACGTTGAGAGTCCTTTTCCTTCTGACAAAGACAAACACAATGCTTAAAAAGTTTAGCAGAATATTTTTGCTCTGCGAAAGGTCATGTTTCAAGTTCAAACTATTGTATTTAAGCTAATTTTAAAGTTGAAATTTCCAAGCGCATTTTTAGCGGCAGATTTTTTTTTTTCTACCATGGTCTTTAGCCTTCTCTGAGCTTACAAAAATGTCGAGTATAAATTATTTGTCACCGGCTATTAAGAGAGATAATCGTTCGGCAGTTGATAAAGCTTGACCACGAAGAGATTGGGGCATAACCTTGATGCAGAAACGGACCGCTTCGTTTTTAAATAGATAGTAAGTAAAAAATTAACTTTATCTCGCTGATCCTAAATTAATCAAAGTTTTCACTGACTGCATTATCTCTCTGATGCTGCCTATTATAAAGTAAAGCCGTCCGTTTTCGCTTCAAGGTCACGCTCTCTCCGTGGTTAAGCTTTAAAACAAATTAATGTTGAAAAACAGTACCAGGGGTGCCCCACATGTAGGATGGGAGGGTTATGGCACAAGTTGTGCCATCAAAATTCAGAAGGGGGGGGGTCGATTTTTTAAACTAATTTATTTATTTGTTTAAATTTGTATTTATTTATTTTTTTTAATTTAAATTATTGACTGATATTTTTTTATAACAATAATTCATTAATTTTTTATTTTAGCTAAATTATTTCTTTTATTTCTTTATTATTATTTTTTTTAATTTACTTTTTTTTGTGTGTGTGCGTGTTTGGAATGTCTGGGAGTGAAAAAGGGCAATTCTATTCTGCTCATATTTCGAACTTTTAAAAAATTAATAATATATAAAAAAGATAATAATTATAATTTACAAAATAAGAAAAAAGAGGGGTGAAAATAAAAATCACAAGATGGTTAGGAATTTTTTTTGGGTGGGGGAATTGCGTCATTGAATTTGGGGGCGGGGGCACCGCTGGACAGCACTGAAGACTGAACCACACAGACGAAGTTCTGTAGTACACTACAGGGGACTTTCAGGGTTCGCCAACATAAACCACTCATTGAGCATTTAAAAATTTTTCCTCGTGATTTTGCATTTTACGTGTGATTCGCAGACAGCGTTCAGTTGAAGAAAAAAAAAGTTAGGGAAAAGACTTTTTGCTCTCTTGACACAGGAATCAAAATAAATACTCTCATAAATTTGCAATTGGGGCATTCCAAGCAAAGTGGTCCTGAATTCCAAAATATTAATTAGATTTTAAAAAATCCTACAAAAGTGATTTCAAGTACAGAGGCGTATTTGGACGTGAGGCCGCCCTGGGCTTATGAAACTGCCCTTGAGGTGTTGAAGTGTTGAATTTCAGAGTTGTAAAAAAAAAATGTCATTCTTGCGGCCGATCCGCCCTGCTGTCTAAAAATAAAGGTCTTCACTTTGCCTGGAAAAAGTGCCCCCCCCCCTCAATCGTGCCGCCCTGAGCTATAGCCCATTAAGCCCATACGTAAATACGGCACTGTTCAAGAAGTTGAAAGTGCATATTTTATTAAAATGGCATGATATTATTTGATTTAAGAAAAATGAGAGAGTGAAAATTGGAACTAACTGCATACATATTAAAAATACTTTTTTGAACGAAATCTTAGTAAGGATACATTTGGGTCATTCCATGGAAAGTTGGACATACAAGTCATTTTTTAATTTTTTCAGTCAAATTTATTTGGGCTAATTTTTATTTGATTTTATCAAAAACATGTTAAATTCTATTGGCAACAGTGTTTTTTTTTTATTCAGATAGCTTAAATTAATTACTAGGAAAAAAAGTAATATTGAAAGAATTTTTATGATGCGTAACCTGATCTACCAACAATTTGTAACCTTGTTGAGTGAATAATTAATGAAAAAAACTCTATGAAGTTGTTTACATTCTAATGTAAGTTTTAAAGTAGCTTAGAATCGACAGATTAATGCAGCGGTTGGAAAAACTACATTTCTTTTGTAGAGAACTACAACTACAACTACTTTGTTATAAATGTAGTTAACTACAACTACAACTACTTTTTTTAATGTAGCGACTACAAACTACTTTTGAATTGTAGTCGCTACTTCGCTCTTTTTAAAAAATAAATAAATAAAAAGCATACACTATTTGAATATTGATCGGAAAAATTCGAAAAGTGGTTTACGTTAATAAATTACTCATTTAAATATGGAATAGAGCTACGAATTGTCTTTGAATTTATTTGGTACTTTTACTTTTTGCTTTTTTTTTTTTTTTGCTAAAATTTGTCTTCTTTAGATTTTTTTTACAATTTTTACGAATATTCGCCACAAGAAAGGATTCAAAAGTTGACAGATTGAAAGAATTACACCTTCTTGAAGGAACATAAAAATTATGATGCCAAATAAACCAATGACATCAAACAGATAGAATGTATTTCGTCAAAATGCTATATCTAAGGCAGTGGTTCTCAACCTTTTTACAGCTACCGCCCCCTTTAGAACTGAAAACGTTTTCAACGCCTCCTTTGTGTACGGAGGTGAGACTGGAAGAGAGGGAGGAGGAAAAGCAGTTTTTTTGACAGGTTTAACTCTAGAATTTTGTACAAATAGAATTGAAAATTTCTTTTGAGTAAAAAACTTATGCTTCAAAAGTTTTTTTACTTAAAATTTTTTTCAAAAAATCGGGCATTTTTTTGGCTCCAAAGGCTTGTGTCAAAGAATCAACCAAGTGCCTAGAATGGTTCCATTAAATGAGTGACCCATTTTGAACGTAATTAAGAACAAAACTGTTTGAAACAAAAATACGTTGTTTTCAACATTTTTATTTGAAAACCCATACATTTTGAAAAATAGACTGCGTTTAAATAGCTTCCCCAAACGGTCAAATCCAAACCATGTTGTTCCTATTTACTTGCAACTATGCAATACGAATCCCTCATTTATTACATACAGATATTGCACTTTACTGCGGATGAGCAATAAAAAAGCCTAACCTTCGATTTTTCTCAGGTTGCACAAAGACTTGCAATTTTTTATTGGAGGAAAAAAATAAAACTAGTTAAGATTATAAATTTCAAGAAAAAGTTCAATTCCGAGAAATTCTTTATCAAGGGAAAAAAAGCTCCCTCATTTTTTTTTTTTTTTTTTCAAAATTGAAGGCAAAATATTCAAAATAAGATTAATTTTAGTCATGTTAGGTGGTCAGAACTCCTTACGGTGTTCTCTGAAATTGAAGTCTTAAAAACCAAAATTAAACTATTTTTGAAAATGTTGAGGGAATGGTGAAGGTTGGGGAGTTCTGTACAGAATTTTTTTCTCATTGTACTTTGATGCTGTTAATGTAATGCTCTAACACAGGGCTTCCCAAACTTTTTAAGCAGCGGACCCCTTTCATGAATCAAAGTTCGGAGCGGACCCCTGTCGTTAGAGAAAGTGCAAAGATAATTTTTGTTCGTAGTGACTTGAACTTTAAATAAATCAATTTGTAGCACATGTAGAATTTTCCTCCAGTGGGAGATTCATTTTTTTCTCAACCAAATGTGAACATTGTTTGTCCGCCCCCCCCCCCCCCGCTTCCCTCAAAGTAAATGAAGTCGAAAATTTAACTTAAACCAGAACTGGGCTAGATTTCTTGACGGTTTCTTTAACGGAAGAAAAACACATTATGGCGCATTTTACTCGTAATCTCAATTTTACAGTCATAAATATTCAAATTTATTTTTTGTCAGTAAAAAGAAGTTCATATTTACTAATACCAGCGGGTGACCGAGCTCCGCTCGGAGAAAACAGGTATCGAAGATTTAAATTTTCAATTGTGATTTATCAAAACAATACATGGGATAAGAAAATTTGTGAAACCATAGGTGAAACGAAAACACAACCCTATTTAATCCATGCTCATCGTAAAATCACACCTAATTTCATTTCATTTGGCGCCGAAGGCGCAGGAGGGGTTGATGAGAATTGATGCAGAGTCCCTGTTTTCCTGTACGCATTTCGTTCCAGTTGATTTTGACTTCCACTTCACTTTACACTCCAGGTTCCCCCCCCCCCCCCCCCCGTACATACCTCAACTCGCTTTTTAACCGGAATGGGGCCCTGAAGAGCCTTTTGTTAATTTTTGAACCAGGCCCAAGGGCCGAGCAAACCCTTGGCCCAGCACCCCCCAGAGGTTTCGTTTCACTTGGAGGATTCTGTTACCACGAACATTTTTTACGTCCCCCAGCCACCATTAATGAAGACGGTGGATCTTTGATCGGCTGGTCTCCATCTATATGATCGACCCGGGGCCCTCTGGTTACGAGTCCGACGACTTACCGAATGGACTACAGCGGCCTAAGGCTCCTATATAGACGAGCCGACGCATCAAGATTAAGTTTGACCACTTTGGATCCAGCGCGTGTGTAAGGATTGTCTTTTCTGGCGAGTTATCGCTTTTTGGTAAGTTTTCACGTAAATTTAACAAAGCTTGGCAATGTCCCGAAACTTTGCTCTGGTAACCCTAATTCCTCAATAATGAAAAATGAAAGTGAAAGTTAATGAATTGGATCCAAAGTGGTGAAACTTAAGCTTGATACGTCGCCATGTCTATATAGCGGCTCTACCCGTTACCATCGAAACTCCAAGCCTTCTGTCTGAAACGGTAGCTAGAGACTACGTCATCACATTGGGGCCAGTTTCTTTCATTTTCCAACTTGTTATTATACACAAAACCCATTCAAACTAGCTAGAAGAATATTATTCCAGTTGGATTTTATCACACAAACCTACATTTGGATCATAAAAGGTAAGTTGTGCTTTTTTTCATGCATCATACTCCTTTATAATCTTGAAATTAATTTATTTTTAAGTACTAACTGAAATTTCCGGTAGTTTCAAGATTAGTTGACTGAGCTTTAAGTTTATTTGATTTATTTCAGACTTTCTGTGCGAAATTTAAATATTTATTCATGGAAAATGCTTGCCTAATTGAAAATTCTTTTTCCTTATTGTAAAAGCTGCATTTTTTCAAAATGTAACCTCCTAATTCGAAAGTTACGTCAAGAAGCTAGCTAGACTAACCATTTTTCTAAACCATATTCAATGATTTCGAAATGAAATGAAGTTGGTGGATTACCTGTTAAAGGAGTATAAAATATTTAAAGCGTTTAGAGTATTGCATTGACAAACACTTCTAGCCTGGTCAAAATAGACATTCGAGTTCGGAAAAATTCGCATAGAGCTGAAAATTGGTACAGACCTTAAGAACATCAATATAAGTGAAATCTCAAAAGTCCTGATGAATCCCGGTGGAGCTAAAAATTTTATTCAAGGTCAAAGGTCAAAATCGAGTTTTTTTTTTCAAAAAATTGAAAAAAAAATCGTACGGTGCTAAAAATCGGTACAGACCTTAAATACATCATTATAAATGATATATAAAAAATTTAAATCGATCCCATTTGGACAAAGCATTTTATGGAAGGTCAAAGGTCAAAATAAACAAAAAAAACTTTAAAAACCAAAAAAATTCACAGAGAGCTAAAAATTGGCACATACCTAAAATACATCATTGTAAACGAAATATCAAAAATCCCTATCGATCCCACTTAATCTAATCATTTTATGTAAGGTCAAAGGTCAAAATATTCTTTTTTTTTCTTTGCACAAACGTTAAGTGTTATCATAAAAAAGTGCATATAAAGTTTGTAAGTTATACAATACGTTCAAAAGAAGTATTTCTATCAAGTTCAACTCTGTCGAGTCCTGATTATATGAAATTAGCAACATTAATATTACACCTCCCCCCGCCCCCCCCCCTTAATGGATAAGATGTCTCTGTAAAGCAAGTGCAAAATATTTTTTTTTTAAGTATACTATACATTATTTCCCCTCCTTTTAGAATATATTTTTCATTCAAAATAACCTTAAATGCATGCACATTTTTTATTCAGGATAAAAAATGAGAAAATATTCTCACTTATTTCAGTAAAAGAAACACGTCTTTTAAGATGTTAATATAACTTTTCCTCTCAGGCAAACATCACCATTTAGTTGACAGTAAGATTTTGGAATCCGTGCAGCCATTTAAAGATGATTCTTGCACTCATTTAAAAGTCTCTTATATGTTTCATATGATCAGAGAGACAAAAATAAAAAAAGGACTATTGTGGTATTTTGAAACCAAAATATCGCTATTTAAAGTAGGAGTCCTATATGAGGTGCAGAATGACGACAGAATGAATGACACAAATATTATCAAACAGATTTCTATTTATCTTTTAAACATGTGTTTTGATGATACTTCAAACTCTTGATTATCATACAGTTTACTATTTTTTTTTAATGCGTTTTAAATTTCCTTCCAGCTCTTGAATAGTAATATGATCTTCTATTTCTTCTTCCTCTTCTTGATCTTTAACTTCTAAAGATGGCTCGAATGAAAAAATGGGATCACTTACATCTTCTTCACCAATATCATCGTCATCAGCATCGATTGCATTTGATTCCACATTGGAGCACGACTGGCCTAGGCAATTACTGCAAATTTTTGAGCAAAACAATCCGACTCTTCTGCAGCCACAATTATGACTGCATCCCTTCTTGCAATTGCAAAAAATAGTATGGAGAAGTTTTTCTGGAGCGGGTGTCAGTAGAGTCTGAATTGGCTCCAAAACGTTATCTTTCAGGACCCATCCCCAGTTTTCAGGGTCTAGCTTGTTGCCTAGCCATATTTGTACTTGGTAGTACACACGATATAAATGTTGATATGCAGCAGCAGATGTTGGAGGAAAACAGGATAATTGAACAGGTTTATTGTTACGTGTATTTTTCACGAAACAAGAATACCTGTACTTGTCAAGGGAATCGACTTTTTTTGGAGCTCCATACATAGCAAGAATAGAGCGAATTCCATTTGTGAGAATGATATCGGGAGAACAGCTGATATTTTTGAAAACTTCAGTGCAATGAATTAAATCCTGATTTTTTTCAAATAATTTAAATATTTTCGTTTTGCCTCGCTTGTAAAACGCTGACGTAGTATCACATCCAGTTACTGCATGTAAAAATAAGATATGATCTTGACACTTTGGATATGAAGTTAAACTTTGTGATGAGTACAGTTTTGCTTCTTTTCCAGTTGTACCAGGTTTAAAAAGTAAATAATTCTGTCAGTAGGAGTTCTTGCAGTCAGTATTATTAGCAAGTCGACATCTTCACCAACAATAATAGTGGTATTTGTGTTGAAATTTTCTAAAGCTGTTTCAATTATTAGAACATCAGCGTCATTATTGGCTTGCTTCACAGAAATATGAGCAGCTTTTAATTTTTCTGAAAGCATTGAAATAATTCGAGACTTGTTATGTGTGTTGGCAAGAAATTGCTGCTGGTTTGTTGGAGAAGTCATAAATATGTTAAAAAGAACATCAGAAGATGGAGATATTTTACTTATCCAACGACGTTGCTCTGAAACTTGATATTCTTAGTATAATCAGAATATCCATCTAATACTACAAAAACGTTCTGCATCGAAGAGTGATAATGGATAAGGAGCCAATTCATACTTGAAAAATGTTTCAAGCTCATCGTCCAAATACTTAGAAATGCACATTCGTTGAAACAGTATAATACATTACCTTTTCATCGTGAATTTTTATAGAGCTACTGACGGTTAAAAGAGGGAGAACTTTATCAATACTGTTACAAATCTTGTAAATAGTTGTTGTTTTTCCTGCCTTGCATCATTTTCATTAGTTTTGGTTTTATCTGACGTCATGTTGCAAAAGTATCTGAAGATATCACCTTTATCACTAGTATACCGGCCCTGTAACACTTTGTAGTTTTTACACTTGCCCTAACTTTAATAAGCGTGAAGACATTTTCGCGTGGTTTTTTTTCTTATCGCTAGAATTTGTGAATGGATTACGTAATATTAGGAATGAAACAAAATATTCCAGGTTTTTCTCGAATATTGTGGACATTTCTTTCCGTGTATAAATAGCTGGCCTTGAACACAAGTCAGTCAGTTGTTTTCAGATTTGATTCTGGTGACTCGTTTTTTCGATTCGCTTGGGCGATGGTTGTTTTGCTTTTGTAATTGCTTAATTACTGTTCACGTTTGATACGTGGTGCTGAGTTACTGTTGAGAGTACAGTGTACTGTTTTGCTACCTAATTGCTGATGTTTAGCAATTGTTTTCTGCTCTTATTGTAAATAGTGTACATACTTGTAAATAAATTTATAGTTACTTCCTCAAGATTGGAATGCTCATTTGAAGAAAGTTGAAGGTGCTACGGACTCGTTACAATTTTGGCGCCCAACGTGGGGCATCTTCAAGGACTTTCTTTTAATTATCTGTGAACTTGGACTTTTCTTCCTGAGGACTTTTTGACTTCAGAATTTTATGGTGATTACTCGAGCAATGGAGGAACAACTACAAAAACTCCTTGATGCTATCAACGCTGTTAAAAGTGACATGACTGCGAATCAAGAACAATTAAAGAATGATATGGCGATTATGGCTACTAATCAAGAACAATTAAAAAATGATCTGGCTACTAATCAAGAACAATTAAAGAGTGATTTAACCGCTAGCATAACTTCAAGTCAAGAAGAAATCAAGAATGATATGGCGACTCTGGCTACTAATCAAGGACAATTAAAGAGTGATTTAACCGCGAGCATAACTTCAAGTCAAGAAGAAATTAAGTGCGATCTAACGTCGATGAAAAGTTTGGTGGAAAATAAATTTGCCAATATGGAAAATAAAGTGGAGGCTATAGAAGAAAAAGTTGACAGCGTTGAGAATCGAATCACCACAGTAGAAAACCATGTGGAAAAGAAAATTAAAGAACTTGAATCAAAGTTATCAGCATCCTGCAACAACTCAGACGGTGTTGAGAATCGAATCACCACAGTAGAGAATCACGTGGAAAAGAAAATTAAAGAACTTGAATCAAAGTTATCAGCATCCTACAACAACTCAAGTGACTGTGTAGCTGCAGCTGGAACTTCTCGTCCATCCATCAAACTGGCTACGTTTGACGGGAAGACCTCGTGGAATATTTACAAGAAGCAGTTCCTCATCGTTGCAGAAGCAAACTCCTGGGACTCTTCCACGAAAGCCTGTCAACTTGCAGCCTCGCTGAGAGGGGATGCAGCTGATATACTACAGACCTTCCCAGAGGACAAGCACCATGACTTCGAAGCCTTATCATCGGCCTGGAGCTTCGCTTTGGCGAAGTATGCCAAAAAGAAATAAGCCAACTCCAGCTGAAATCCCGACTGCAGAGGGCCGGAGAGACTTTGCAAGTTTTTGCAGCAGACGTCGAGAGGCTTTCCCATCTCGCCTTCTCGAACTGTCCTTCGGATGTTCGCGATAACCTGGCGCTGAACTACTTCATAGACGGAGTGCGAAGTCCAGAAATTCAGACGGCTCTCCGGATGGCGGACATTAAAGATCTTAAATCTGGTCTAGTCTACGCAATGAAGTTCGAGGCTGCACAGCAAGCATCCCGCAAGGATCGCCATTCAATCAGGAGCGTGGAAGTGAGTGCCCCGGATTCGAATTCGACTCGTCTCTCGGAAATTGAGCGACAGGTCAAGGAGATCCTGAAGAAGATTACGGCTCGTAAAGACCAAAGTAGACAACCACTGAAGTGCTGGAAATGTGGCGGTGAGGGCCACGTACGAAAGAACTGCGAAGCTCGCCAAGAAAAGAAGAAGTCTCCCAAAGTTTTCCAGATTTCCCAAGAAGTGGCGGCTGCAACGGACTCTTCATTTACGCTTATGTGAATGGGTTTCCCTGCGAAATGATTGTGGACACAGGAGCCAACGTTACCATTATTAAGACTGATGTGGCTCGTCAATTTGGACTCAAGATCTTATGGACGCCGCCCTGCGTTACTCTCCAAACTGTGACAGGTGACAAAATCGAGATTGAAGGAAAAGTGAACTTAGAAATAATGTTCGGAAGCGCCACTTACCATCACACGGCATTCGTCGCTGACATTACAGATCCCTTCATTCTCGGACTGGACTTTTTGAGAAAATTTGATTTTTCTATCGACTTTAAAAATAATGAGCTGCACTCGATGAGGGAAGACATAGCAATTTTCAATGCTGAAAATAACTTAAAATCCGCTCATCAAATAATAGCCCAAACAGATTTATTGATTCCCCCAAGATCAGAAATACTAATACCTGGCTCCATCAAGGAAAACATCAGCTTTAAATTCGGCCTAATTGAATATCCTAACCAGAGCAATAGCCCAAAAGGAGTACTAGTGGCATCTACGCTTGTGGACCTTTCAAGGAATGCAGTTCCTGTGAGAGTCGCCAATGTAAGTGAAAGACCGAGGAATATCAAGAAAGGAGAAGTGTTGGCAACTTGTACTCCCGTAAACTGCATCATTAGAAGAATTGATTCCTCCGAGACTGTGTCTTCCGAATCCTTGACTTCGAAATTAATTGGGAGTGCAGCATTATCGAAGGATCAAAGATACGCTGCGGAAAAATTGGTGGACGACTTCAAGCAGGTGTTTTCATCTACACCCGAAGATGTTGGTCGCACGAGTTTAGCGCAGCACAGGATCGACACTGGAGATCATCCCCCTATCAAGCAGCATCCAAGACGACTACCGTTCGCCAAGAAGGAAGAGGTTGAGATCCTCGTAAAAGAGATGCAGGAGAATGACGTCATCGAACCCTCATCCAGTCCTTGGGCATCCCCTATCGTCTTGGTCCGAAAGAAAGACGGCTCCACCAGATTTTGTGTTGACTACCGACGCCTGAATGACATCACCAAGAAGGACAGTTACCCTCTTCCACGGATCGATGACACTCTGGACACCCTTTCCGGACACAAGTGGTTTTCGACCCTGGATTTAAAGAGCGGCTACTGGCAGGTGGAGATACACCCTGACGACCGAGAGAAGACGGCGTTTACAACCGGACAAGGCTTGTGGCAGATTAAAGTGATGCCCTTCGGCCTCTGCAATGCACCAGCCACGTTCGAGCGTCTTATGGAATCAGTGCTGCGAGGACTCTCTTATGAATCCTGTCTTGTCTACTTGGACGACATCATCATCATAGGACGCAGTTTTGAGGAACATTTGGTTAATCTTAGGAGGGTGCTGCAAAAGCTAAAGGAAGCCAACCTGAAGTTAAGCCCGTCCAAATGTAATTTGTTCCGCCGTGAGGTGAACTACCTTGGTCACATTATCTCTTCTGAGGGTGTACGAACCGATCCAGATAAGGTATCCGCAGTCAAGAATTGGAGCCGCCCCGAAAATGTCCATCAGCTGCGAAGTTTCCTGGGGCTCTGCACGTACTACAGGAAGTTTGTGAAGGGTTTTTCCAATATTGCACGACCTTTGCATAAGCTGACGGAGAGCAAACAAAAATTTGAATGGTCCAAAGAATGCGAGGATGCATTTCTACAGCTGAAGGAGGCTTTAACATCAACGCCTATTCTCTCTTATCCTCAGCCTGAAAAATCCTTCATACTTGATACTGATGCGAGCCACGAGAGCGTTGGAGCTGTTTTATCTCAAGAAATAGACGGTAACGAACATGCCATCGCCTACTGGAGCAAATGCTTATCCAAGTCGGAGCGAAACTATTGTGTCACGAGAAAGGAATTGCTCGCCATAGTTAAAGCTGTAGAACATTTCCATCATTACCTCTACGGCCGTAAATTCCTGCTCCGGACTGATCATGCCTCTTTAACTTGGCTGTTGAATTTCAAGAATCCAGAGGGCCAGGTAGCCAGGTGGATACAGCGGCTCCAGGAATATGACATCGAGATTAAGCACCGAAAAGGCATGTCACACGGGAATGCTGACGCATTATCAAGAAGACCTTGTTCCGAGGGCTGCCATTATTGCTCCCGAATTGAGAAACAGTACGGGACGACAATCCCTACTGCCTGTCAAGTTACTGCTACTTCATCATCTTCAGATCCTGATCCATGGAGTGACGACCAATTAAGAAAAGATCAGCTTGAAGACCCAGACCTAAAGCCTATCATAGAGTTAATGGAAAAAGACAGTCGGCGACCTAGCTGGCAAGACATTTCTATCTACAGTCCTGCAACGAAAAGGTACTGGGCTCTATGGAAATCTCTCCAGTTGCGAAATGGCGTCCTGTATCGGAAATGGGAATCTGACGATGGTAAAGCATTCAAATGGCAGTTACTCCTTCCCAGATCAAGAATTCCAGACGTTCTAAAGGAATTGCACAGTAGTCCGACTGGAGGACACTTTGGTATCCTGAAAACCCTCTACAAGGTTCGAGAGCGCTTCTTCTGGAGCAAGGCGAAGGATGACGTGGAGAAGTGGTGTCATTCTTGTGATGCCTGTGCTGCCCGTAAAGGACCGAAGAGAAGAAGCCGCGGGAAGCTACATCTTTACAACGTAGGAGCTCCTTTCGAACGAATCGGGATCGACATTCTTGGTCCTCTACCGAAAACTACTGATGGGAACAAATACATTCTCGTTTCCATTGACTATTTTACCAAGTGGCCCGAAGCATATTCCATTCCGGATCAAGAAGCTACCACTGTAGCAGAGACTCTAGTCCAGAATTGGATCTCGAGATATGGGACACCCTTGCAGATCCATTCCGATCAGGGGAGAAACTTCATCTCAGCTGTGTTTAAGGGCCTATGTGATATCCTCAAAATTGAGAAAACTCGAACGACACCACTACACCCACAATCGGACGGCATGGTGGAGAGATTCAACAGGACAATCCTTAATAATCTCTCGCTTATGGTCTCCAAAAATCAACAGGATTGGGACAAGAAATTTCCTCTGTTCCTGCTGGCCTACCGCAGTGCTGTCCACGAGACCACCGGATATTCCCCATCACAGATGCTCTTCGGCCGAGAGCTTCGGCTGCCTTGTGATCTCGTCTTCGGTCTCCCTCCAGATGCGCCTTCATCGCCTGAGGAGTACGTCCAGGATCTCCAGGCCCGGTTGGAGGACGTTCATCACTTCGCACGGGAGCGAATCAACATCGCGACGGAGAAAATGAAGACCCGATACGACACAAGGTCCACTGGCCATGACTTTCAAGAAGGTGACAAGGTGTGGCTATGGAATCCCATCCGACGTAAAGGTCTGTCACCCAAATTGCAGTCGCATTGGGATGGACCTTACACAGTTCTCCACCGGCTGAACGACGTCGTATTGAGGATCCAGAAGTCATCACATTCAAAACCTAGGGTTGTCCATTATGATCGGCTAGCCCCATACTATGGCCATAGTTCGTAAAGTAAATCTAAAGCTACCATGGTAATTTGTTTGTAAATTTTGTATATAACTTTTGCCTTTAATTGTCTGTAATATTACTTCATCAATGTTATTATTTCTTTCATGTTCTCATTGTTATTGTTTATCATGTTTATGATTGGTCATCATGTAATGTGTGTATCTGTAAGTTTTCCCTTGCTTCCTTTCTGGGGATTGTACTGCCCGGGACGTGCAGTCCTTGGGAAGGGGGCAATGTTACAAATCTTGTAAATAGTTGTTGTTTTTCCTGCCTTGCATCATTTTCATTAGTTTTGGTTTTATCTGACGTCATGTTGCAAAAGTATCTGAAGATATCACCTTTATCACTAGTATACCGGCCCTGTTCCACTTTGTAGTTTTTGCACTTGCCCTAACTTTAATAAGCGTGAAGACATTTTCGCGTGGTTTTTTTCTTATCGCTAGAATTTGTGAATGGATTACGTAATATTAGGAATGAAACAAAATATTCCAGGTTTTTCTCGAATATTGTGGACATTTCTTTCCGTGTATAAATAGCTGGCCTTGAACACAAGTCAGTCAGTTGCTTTCAGATTTGATTCTGGTGACTCGTTTTATTCGCTATTCGCTTGGGCGATGTTTTGCTTTTGTAATTGCTTAATTACTGTTCACGTTAGATACGTGGTGCTGAATTACTGTTGAGAGTACAGTGTACTGTTTTGCTACCTAATTGCTGGATGTTTAGCAATTGTTTCCTGCTCCTTTTGTAAATAGTGTACATACTTGTAAATAAATTTATAGTTACTTCCTCAAGATTGGAATGTTCATTCAAAGAAAGTTGAAGGTGCTACGGACTCGTTACAATACGTTTCAATTTAATATTGTTGAAGAAAAACGCCTCCACTCGCCCCCGAATACAACTTGACCTTTTCATAGAGGGGGGAGGGTGAATCATAAGAGGGGATAGGCGTAGCGGTCAAGTTGGGGAAAGTATTTCTCGAGATCACTTGAAAACTCCGATGTCTCTTGAATGTTATTTTGTATGGGAAGGTGGAGGAGGGGGGGGGGGTACAAATTCAGATTTTTTTTTTTTTTTTTTTTTTTAATACCAAGGGTGGATCCGCCTCTGAATCCACGCATGTTTGTACACAATTGTATACTTTACAAACTTTTGCATCCTCCATTTTTAAGACACCATTCAAGAGATATTTGAAAAATTTATTTTTGAGCTTTAACCTTGAATAAAAGGTTTAGCTTCACTGGGATCCGTTGAAAACTTTTTATATAATGATGTCCTTAATTATTTGCATGTTAATTTTATCATCAAAGTACAATACGTGGACACTAATAAGGGGTCTTACCTAGGCTGTGCCGCTGATCTTTGAGAACGTAAAGAGAAGGATCATTATTCAGGCTGAGATATCCCAGCAAGGAAATTTAAAGCAATCCTTGGTGAAGTAAAAGAGGGTTTCCTCCCACTTCCGCCTAAAACATACCCTCACAAACACATTTCAAAATAAACCCATCGCCCCCTTACCGCCCAAAATATATCCACCGCCCCCCTACTGCCCAAAATATGTTCACCGCCCCTCAGCATCTTCCCACCGCCCACAGGGGGGCGGTATCGCCCCCGTTGATATCGCCCCCCTACCACTGATCTAAGGGATCCAGTTCATATTTTTATGGTTCTTATTTCTCATTGCGTCCGCTGCTGTACTCGCGCAAGATTTACACTAGTTAGAATCAATAAAACCTTGTTTTGTTCCTTCGTTCTCTTCTTTTTTTTTTTTAATTTTTTTCATTTATTTATTTAATTTAAAAGTAGTTTCCAGAAATCGCTACAAACTACTAGTTTTTTGAATCGCGCTACTCACTACTCTACTTTTTTTAAAAAGTAGTGCGCTACACTACAAACTACTAAAACATGTAGCTACTACAGTCGTTTAACTATTTGTAGCGTGCTACTTCCGGCCACTGGATTAATGTACAATATTTTGTATCAATCAAAAATTTTAACAAGATCAGAATTTCTAGTTCTTAGTGAACAGATGTCTGTTTTAGGTAACCAGAGTTACCAAAAGAAATTAATTTATTGGTTAATAATTATCATATATATTAACATATTTTGCAATTTCCTAAATAAGTTAAAGTAGTTTAAAATTAAAAAAAAAATTCAATAGCTTTTCCAAAACATTTTTTTTTCATTAGAATAAGTGTTAAACCAGGCACAAATGTATCAAATGTAACCTGAGTTACCATGGAACGATCCATTTGTTGCTTGTAAAGCAAAAAATATAATAATGAAAAAAATTTTAACATATCTATCTATGGATGTATGTAATAAATGAATCTACGTAAATGGATGTATGTTTGTTCCTTATACAAATCCACAGTTTTCGTTGGATTTTCATCAAACTTGGCACAGGTTCCTTCAAAACAAAAGTAGTTTTAGCTTCAAAATAAATACAAATGTATCAAAAACATTGTCTGAATGTCACACAGGCCACGCTGGAATGCTCCAATTACAAAATCGTTTAGTTAGGCAGCTTCGACCTGAGTATGAGGAATGCGAGCATCTCATTTTGCACTAAACTGTTCAATGGCTAACAAAGAAACATGTCCTCCGTCATTTTCTCGCTCTTTTTGATATACTAGACTCTAGACCGCAACTTAAGTTGACACTGACGTCACTACGGGCGGAGTCAATAAGAGCTCACAAGCAGTTAGCGATCTCCTCTAATTCCCCAAGTAGGCTGTGACGTTTTATCTAGCTCGTTTTTCATAGGCTAACGTCACGCTAACGTCATGCTGACGTCACGATGTTTTTGTCAAGAAACCTTGCAGTATAGTATAGAATACAGTAAACTCCCAACTATCCGCGAAATACGGTGGCAGGAGGATACGGTGGATCCAGAGGGGGAGGCAGGAGCACGCTTGTGTTTTCCTGAACAATCGTGATTAGCTGATTGTGTGTGCCTTCACTTGATTGAAGTTGTCATTCGGGGCTCCTTTTTAAAGTTCATAACCGTATTCATGGGAAGACGGAAATTAACCGATGAAGAGCGTTTACTTTCTAGACAAATGCTAAGATTAAATTAAAAATTGGAAAAAAAAAGACCCTGATTTGATTACCGATCTAGTTTTAAAAGGAACTTCACTGATCAGAGAGCATTTTAAAATTGTTCTCGAGAGGATATTTTAAACACGGTAAAGGAAAGATGATTCTTACTAGTAAAATTTGCTAGTCACAAAAGCAGAACATGGAAAGAAAATAGAAAATCCTTTTAAAAATTCATATTAAAATCAATTTCAAGTATTTTAATTTTTAACAAAAAGAAACTGGCAATAGATAAATATTTTTAATCATTCAGTTTTATTTCCAATCGCGTGAATAAAACTTTAGCCGCGTTTGCTAAAAAGCGTTATAATTCGAATTCTATTTTGCATGGAAGTTCCAAACGCATTCGATCAGACGCAGAAAAGTTTCTTTCTTTTGAAACTATTGTTTCAAATTTTCACACGTGTTTTTACGTCAAAAATTGCTAAAAAAGTTCTTAAGGTTTTTAATTAATATCTTTGTTAATTTTTTCATCTGAAGACGCAACCTAACTAAGAACACTCTCGATCAACTCTCCTTTCAAACAATTTTTTTTTTTTTTCAAAATTGGTCCCTCCGTTTAGGCACTAGTGTGACACAGACAGAGACATGGATCCACAGACACACAGACAAGTCAAACGTATTACCCCCTTCCTTGTAGCGTCGGGGACTAAAAAGAACATGAAGAATTGTAACCTCCCCCTCATTTTTCGGAGTATAGTTTCGACTTCAAAAATCGTAATGCGTTTTCACAGATACGCATCGTTTTTCCCAGAACTCCCAGATTATACAATGAAATATACTTCAAACGAAAGCAACAACAGCTGACCAACGCATATCAATCCGCCGGTGCACGATAATAATTCATCTGTTTTTGTCCGGATGTATGGCAATGAGCAATTCATCATCAGAGCGGAAATCCACCGCTGCTTGGCGATGAAAATAAGAAATGGTTTGGCTAAACTTCCTGAATCTGGCAACCTAGTCGAAACGTATTTTCTTCGCTCATTGGTTAAAAGCTTCAGCAATACGAAAACGCCGTTCTTTACTTGCGTTTTATTTAAACAGGTCAGTTTCAACGAGTAAAAGGAAAAATCTTCGCGTTTTATTTGTTTTTATTCCGCGCACTTGCGAGACACGTTCTGCTCAAGAATTCTTCAGAGTCTTTACAATATTTTCTACAGAAATGGCTGATTCAGAATTATCGGCAATATTGACTCAAAGACAAATTATTAACGAAGGAAATGTTGATGTATCTCAGCTGCCAAATAGGAAGAAGTATTTTAATCCTTACACGGAATTTAAAGAATTCTCTTTAAAAGAAATTAAAGAATATGAACTGTTATTCAAAAAGTAAGTGATTTTACTTGAAATTTTCGTTTGAAATATTTTTTGCTAGTAATTTGTTTCATGTGTTTACGACGTTCAGTCTCTTAATAAAAATAAATTAAAATGTGCCCATTTAAATATTTCGTGGAAATATTTTGCTTTAAAATTCTTAAGCTATCGTCGATAATATGATGGAAGATAAAAAATAATTTGTCAAACTGAAATGTATCCAGTCATATTTTGGTTAAAAGCCAAGTTTTATGCTTGAATGTAGTTTTAAGTAAATTTTGTCGAAAATGTTCAAGTTTTTGCAAAAGAGTTTTAAAAAATTTGGTCGGGGGGGGGAGGCACGGGCACAGAGTATGTATTCAATGCAAATGACACTCCCCCCCCCCTCTCAAAAAAAAGACCACTTGCCACTCATAGGCAAAAATATTAATTTATCTCCTCCGGGTTGGGCGATGACCCCTCCTGCCCCCCCCCCCTCCGCCTCGCCCCTAGATTACGAACTTCTGTGGAATCAAGTCGTGTTTAAAGACAGTTCATGTTATGGAATTGATGAACTGTCTTCGCGTATCGTACATTCACGTAAATGCTCTAAATTTATTATTAAGTCATAAAAATTTCAGTATCTGACAAAATTCGTGATTTTCTCTAAAAATAATTTATTTGATGAATTTTTGTTGTGGAATTCTATTACTATGCGAAAACTGTACACGTGCTCTATGAAAAACTGGGGGGGGGGGGGTTATTGACATCTATTACCTTGTACTTCGTGAATCCGTTTTAATGAGAACCTTTTACTTTTTATTTGCATTAGAATGGTCTAATTGAGCTCCCATACCTGACTTTATTTGCTCATCAGAAAATTGCTGCTAAGAAATTTAAGGAACTTCGTATTTGGCATTAACATGGTGCACAAAACGAAATAAATAAAAACTTCTATGATGAAAACATAATGCATACGGACGCTGAAATGACAACTGTCTTTCAAGCGTGCTTCTCATTTGACGGTTATCTTGACGCAAAATGAAGAGCGTTCGCGAAATTAAATGCGAGGAAAATGTTTGTCATATCGGAGAGACAGGTGCAGTGAATGACACACTTGTAATTCTGGGCATCGTAGTATTATCGTGCTTGGAATGTATAGAAAAAAAAATGAGACGGCGAAAGTTAAATTTCCCGTCTTGAGTAAAAGTAAATAGTACAACTGCAAACTATAAATAAATGAATGTGCACGAAGCATCTAAATGAACATACTTTTAGAACTCGTAATTCCGCTGTTCTCGACGTGTTTTTTTTTTTTCTTTTTTTCTTTTTTTTTTTTTTTACACCTTTGAATCATTTATTTCAAAAAACAGGTTAGCGACTAGCTCTAAAAGTTCGAGAAATAATTTTTCCCTAATTTAAAAATTTAATGAATAAGTGCTTCAGAATTTTAAACTGAAATACATATTTTATTTTTTCATGCATTTCTTTTAGTAAAAAATCTCATAATCGCAATTGAATTTGAATAATTTAATGCGATGCAAATGGTTTCTTAAAACTAGAATTTTTGTCGTTTGACTAGTTTTTTGAAAAACTATTCATTTACTAGCTGCCAGGGCAGCTAGATTAGCTTCCTGCGGCATGCTGATGCATAACGTCTCCCCTCTCTAACTTTTACCTCATTCTGAAGTTATATTATTTGATATAATTTAATGTTCATTCGATTTCAAGACATACCACGCACGTGGCCCGGCGTTGCACGGGCACTTCGTGCCCTGAAAGTAGTGAGAAAAAAAATTAAAGAAACTACTCCCCGCCAAGGCGGCTCGCTTACAGGCGCTTCACGCCTTTACTTTTTTCCTATATAAAAAAATCATTCGAATTATTGAGATGCTTCACGCCTTCAAGATGGTGAGGAAAGTTTCAGTAAGTTCAGGTCGCTCAAAGAAAAAAAGCAGACATAGATACTCAGTTTTTAATATAAGTAGATGGCTCTTCAACAAATAAATGTTTCAAAATATTACCAGTAGCTAGCGATAAAAATTCTACGTAAGTGGCCCGCTTATGAGTTTCGTGTTTGATTTAGTTAAGCCTTCATTCAAAATTCTCATTATCATTTTTATCACTGTTTCATGGCAACCACGTTTTGCAATGCAAGAATGGATTTCATATTTAATCATTTATTAGGCTTAATCGCTTTAAATTTGACTACTTATTAATTGATATCTTCGCTAATTAAAATCGTATAATTATATCAATTGAAACTAAAGAAGCTTGAAAAATTACCTATCTATCGGTACCTGGTTCGACTTTCAGTTCATTGGCGTTCAGGAGAAAGAAGCGTGACATAGAAAGATAGAAAGATAGTTAGAAAGATAGTTAGAAAGAAAGATAGTGAGAAAGATACTCAGTTTTTAATATAAGTAGACTAGCTGCCAGGGCAGCTAGATTAGCTTCCAGCGGCATGTTGATGCATAACGTCCCCCCTCTCTAACTTTTACCTCATTCTGAAGTTTTATTTGATATAATTTAATGTTCATTCGATTTCAAGACGTACCACGAACGTGGCCCGGCGTTGCACGGGCACTTCGTGCCCTGAAAGTAGTGAGGAAAATGTCAAGAAACTACTCCCCGCCAAGGCGGCTCGCTAACAGGCGCTTCACGCCTTTACTTTTTTCCTGTATAAAAAAAATCATTCGAAT
>JAXGGA010002321.1:0-124964 GCA_038373865.1 Uloborus plumipes | reverse complement strand
CGGTTGGCGGGCGCTCCCTCGCAGCTTTGGGAGCGCCCCTCCAGGGCGCCTAAGCTTGAAGCAGTATTGACGTGAAAGTACGGAGAGCGCCTAGTACGGTTGGTGGGCGCTTCCTCGAAGCTTTGGGAGTGCCCCCTCCAGGGCGCCTAAGCTTGAAGCAGTATTGACGTTTTAAGCTCGGAGAGCGCCTTTCGGTCAGTGAGATGGGGGCGCCCTCGTCAGAGCTGAATCTTGAAGCAGTATTGGTTTTTTAAGTCCCAAAAACACCTAGGCGCCTTTTGTCGGCAAGAAGGGGGCACCTTCGGCGCCCCTTATTTTTCTAGGGGGGGCAATTGCCCCTATTGCCCCCCCCCCTTTGGATCCGCGCCTGAGAGTAGGTAACAATGGCTAAACATCCAGCAATTAGGCAAATACCAAAAATCACAGTTCACTTAACTGTATACACCACGTAATTAAATCCAACATACATGAAGCAGTAATTAAAAATTACTCAGCAAAGACATTCGAACTGAATAATATAGCCAGTTGCATTCATAATCGAACGCAAAGGCATCCCAGTAGAAGTCTGAACAGACTGCCTCAAAATTTATCTCTATACATGGATATTTTATATTTTCAAGGACATTTCAAGCTCTTTCCAGCTCATTATCATTCAAGAATTTTCTTTGGGAAACAATATAAAAATGTTACAAGGAGATTGTCATGCAATACCAATGACAATTTTTAGTAAGGTCCTCAATTACACCACGCTTGGTGACGTCTAGTGATTTTTCCCCAAATATGATGCAAAGCAGGAAAAACAACTTATAGGCAAAGTTAAAACAGAACTGCAATAATTTTAAGAAAAAATCAATGGGATAAGCACAAATCAAGAATAAAACAGCATAGTAAACCCGTCGGGGTTGGGTTTTTGACGTCAAAAACCTGTTGAAAATGTCAAAAACCTGTCTAAAACTCAAATACAGTGATTATTGAGATTTTTTATAAACATATAAGGTTTCTCATCCTGAAAAATGTTAAATAAAAATTTATACATCTTATCAATCAAGTTTAATAAACATTAAATTAACTTGTTATGGAGTGAAAAAAAGTTACAAATATTAAAACTTAAATCCAAATTTTGGAGTAGTGTTATTTAAATGTTTATATAACTCTCAATTAGTTACCTTCTCAATCAAGTTTAATAAAAATTAAGTTGATAAATTTAATGAAAACTAATTCGCATTCTTTTAAATTAACTTGTTATGTCATGAAAAAGTTAAAAGTATTAAAAAGTTAAATCCAGTTTTTAAAGTAGTTTTGTTTAAATGTTTTAATAACTATTAATTAGCTATTTTATCAATCTAAAAATCTTTACATCAGAATTTAAAGTGATTTTTTTTTTCTTTTGAGTAAAATCAAGCTCAGTGTACAAATCTGCTAAATATTTTTGATCAAACTATTTTATTTATTTATTAGTTATTGTTGTTACTTTTGTAATCAACTTTATCTGAGAATTACTATAAATATTCTGTTCTGGAAAATAAGCTTATTGTTTCAATCTGGTTTCACTGTGGTTTCTTTAAAAAAACTCATAACAAAAAACAATACAAACTTTACGTATTTTTCATTATTACCAAATGCATCATTTCTCAATATTTTTAATTATTAATTCGGAGCAACCTATTTTGATATTTTTTTTATATATGTATTATTTTCCTGAAAATACTCCCCTATTACTAAATATTTTTTACATGAATATTTAGTTAAAATTTAATTTTGCGTAAATTCTTTTGGTGGAATGATTGCACTCTAGTCTGCCTTAACTACACCTTTTTGGTCAAATCCTTTGTTAACCAAACATGTGTTAGGCAGCGATTAAAGATAAAACCTGTTTCATTTCTTTATATTCTTATCTGGGTACTTTTGCACCCTAATTGGTGTGTTATTAACTGATAAATTTCAGGTGTGTGTGTGTGTGTTGGGGAGGGTATAATCAAGATTTTTTGAAAAATTTATCAAAAAATTATTTTTTCTTAGTATTAGTTTAATATTATAGAAAAAAAACAACAAGTAAACAATATTTGATACTAATATCGAGAAAGAATCGTAAAAAAATTCTATAATGATAGTAGCTCATTCATTTATTTTATTTTTCACATGTAAGCATCTTGTAGTATCCCAATTGAAGGGCTCGGGAGTAAATAATGGTATCTGACAAATTCTAAAAATCGGACTATTTCAAATTAAAATTTAAAAAAATCACTTATAAAATTTTTTTAAGTATACCCAAGACACACAGCACTTAATTAATGTACACACTTCATTTTTAAAATAAAAACCTGTTACAGTAATTTCTCGAAGCAATAAAGCCATATATGTTTGATTTTTTTAAATGCTAGTTACCATTATTTACTCCCGAGCCCTTCAACTATGTTTAGGATTGCTTATTACACTTTATTTTAATAACTTAAAACTCCAAAAGTTTACTTCAGTGTCTGAAATCAGAAATTGTAAAATTCATTTGAAAATGTATTTTGATTATCAATATCAAATTTAAACATGTTTTGGACAGAAATTTAGGTTTTTGACAATTATGTCAAAAACCATGTCAAAAAGGGGTTTTTGACATGACGTTAAAAACCACGGTTAAAACCGGATAAAACCTCAGACTGTCAAAAACTTGCCAACCCTGAAACCAGTTAGTAACCAATATTTATAGAATTTAACATTGTCCCCTTCCCGAGGACTGCACGTCCCGGGAATTACAATCCCCAGAGAGGAAGCAAAGCAAATCTACTTTAGCATATTAAATAATTACCAATCAGAAACATGGGACACAATATTGGGTCTCCATTTTCTCTGTCCAAAACACCAACCATGTTTTATCAGGCAAGGAAGTAAATTTTCACATATGATGAAAAAATAAATTCTTTCTATTGCTCTGGGAGTAGCGTTCCGAAAAAAGTTTCAAAATGCTCGTTTCATTGGGGGAAGGGGCAACTTTGCAGGTACTTTTAGGCCTATAGCTTCAGCTGCACTGCTCCATAACATACTTAACTAGTTTAAAAGAATGTATATAATAAGCAGTCAGTTATTGGCTTCTGCACCTTTCTATCAATACTCTACACTGGATGAAAGAACCAATCAAAAACGATACAAAAATAAAGCCAGGTTAAGTACGTATCTTACTTACCTAAATGTTCAACAGCATAAACAATAGTGGATCCACTTCCAATACCAATTTTACAATCATTCTGAAACAAAACATAACTTGCTACATTTTCTGTACATTTGTAAAAGGTAAATGAGATTTAAAGACATGCCTATGATAACTTGTATTTTTATGTTTACCTTTATGTGATCATCAATCGCCTTACAGGCAGCTGATTTCTTTGCTAATTCAGATGGGTCCATAAGATAACAAAATTTTCTGACCAAACGTGGGGATGTTTTAAAAGATTTTTGTGAAGCTAAATGTTTACCGAAAATACCCAAACGTACGAACGTCATCCAAAAAGAATGAGTATGTGAAAGATCATCAGATCAGCTGATAGTTGATAACAGTGAAGTAAACGGGTACCGTTAATTCAAGTATTGACTTTTCGAGTAAAATTACATGCACTATAACAACAGTCTTAAAGGGTAAAAGGCATTTTTAAAGTAACAAAAGTCTCAATTAAAACACATTTGATCATAGTGGATATTTGGTATTTAAAGTACTGATTATTCTAAAAACCGCAACTGTTGCGTTGAAGAAGTTTTCTGTCATCCATATTGTGATTGGTGGCTGTAATGTAGACATGAAATTGGATCACCCAATAAAAATAAAGAGAGCATAGCGGATAATTCAATTTTTGCCATAATGGAATTAGTTCATAACAATTAAAAATGTAAATCTGAATTACAATATTTTTTTCATGATGTAGCAATGCAAATCAAAATAGAAAGTTCAAGCAGCTTCTTCATAAATGTTTGTTTCATTTCTTTTTTCCCGTTCTGTTGTAGAACTTCAAATCTAGGCTTATTTTTCATTCAAATTTCTGATCTTAATCAAAATTGAGCTGTTGTCAGATTACACAAGATGTGTGGTTTTTCACTCATTTAGTTACATTTTATTCGTGTTTTCCTATAGGCATTTCCATGAAGAAGTAAGTTTTATTTACGACGAAAAGTGCCATATCCAGATCGACAAAAAGTGACAGATCGTAAAAAATGGATGCCGTACAGAGGCTTCAATTGCTTGATCCCGAAAAATTGATTGAACTATGCCGGATGCATCTATCGTTCACATTGGACCTGCACGACGATGAATTTTCTGCTTTACTAGATTTTAAAGGCAACAAGAAAAAAACTCGTAGTTATTTTGGTCGTCTGCTAAAAGGTAAATATTGTCAAAAAAAAATCATATATTAATATTTTGTTAATATTATTTAAAGTAAATCAATGTCAATTGCTGGCCAGAAATTACTATTTTTCTGAGTCATTTATTGCTCTGAAATACTTTTTAAAGAAATCAGCTTTATGTGCTAACATTATTTGATTGTAGTGGTGTTACATCAATGTCGATTTTTGGAAACATCAATGTTTTTTTCCATGTCGATGTTGAAAATTTCTGCAAAAAAAAATGCGTCAAAATATGTGATAATTACAGTTGTTGAAAAATTACACAGTTAATCGGTTAATTGTAGTTATTAGAACTGTTGGAAAAAGTTTTCTATGTTTACTATCAATGTTCTGCAATCAATATTTTTAAACTTATCAGGTTTGCCTTCACCATTTTTTTTTCCTTGTTGCTTTATACGTGGGTTGTAACTTAAGTTCTAGGTGGAAATTTAAAATTTAATGAAATCACGAGTGCAATTGCATTATTCTTTTTATGTAATCCCCAAAAAGCTCATAGCATTTTGCCAAATGTCTAGAAGCCATTGTAGACCTCTGACAAAGTGTTAACATTTGATGTCAGTGATGGAGTGTCCTAATGCTCTGGATTCATACTGAATTTAAGTAGACTGAAACCAACTTTTAAGGATAATTCCCGGATAATCCAATGACTGTCAGTGAAAGGAGACCAGACAGTTCAGGATGTCAATCTGATTATGAAGAATGAATGGCCGACCTGTGTGTGGGCATTGCAAATCCAGTTTCTTTGGGACCAGAACGAAACACTTTAACACATCCTGAAACCTTTCTATTCGATAAATGCAATTTTGCCTCAGGCTTCCCGTAAAATCCTTGATATCTTTATGTTGTTGTTTTTTCACAGGCACCTTCAGTTTTTATCCACCTTCAGTCCTCATGTATTAAAAACACTTTAGCTCAATGAAAACAAAACTCTTTGCATTAAAGCAACTACCCTGAAGCAACTAACCCCTCAACAACTACCCTTGTAACTATATTGACTGTTTTTGGCACTAAGCATATTCACAGCAGCATCACCTCATCGCTCTCATACCTATTTTGCGCATTCTTACTTTTTTTCTAGGTCAAATTACCGCAATTTTTTTCCCAACCCTCATATTTCAAGAAAAATGTTATACAAAATTATGCGATAAAAAAAGATTCATCATTAACCCGGAATTGTAGTATGTATCTGATTGGAGATCATTTTCTTTTCTTACCACCGATGATTTACGATCAGTGATTTTTAAATATTGATGTTTTATATTTCAGTAAAAATAATCTTCAAATTATGCCATTAAAACTATATTGTTCTATTATTAATCAGTAGTTGCACTATCTATTACATTGAAAAAGTTTTCTATAAATCACCATCAATGTCTTATGCAGGGCCGGACTGGCCCGCCGGGCAACCGGCCGCAGGGCCGGTGCGCCCCCAGTAGAAAAAATTAACCTTTTTTTTTTTTTAGGCATCACTTTTTTTAGGCAGAAAAAAAAAAACTTTTCATTTCTGGAAAAAAAAAAATGTTTTTCCCTTGTTCCTGTGTCTGCAGTTCTTTTTCTTTTTCTCAGTCTCCATTCCTGATGCTACGAATTTCTTCAGTTACTTCGAGTTACTGCTGTATGCTAACAACTTCATATAGGGTCCGTTTTTGCGACAGTAAATTTTGAAAAAGCTTCAAAAGATCTTTTGAAACACATGCAAAAAACTAAGAATTCGTTCTGTCTAAAGTCAGGGATAAACACCTGGTCCGAGTAATAGTTAATATTTTGTAGCGCCCCGTTGTGTCGTTATGGCGCCGTTCTGACTGCTTACAGCGCCCTGGAGCCTAATTGTAGCTCTTGTTAGAATACTTCTCGTGAAATTCATGTTATCGTGACAAATATGTCTTTTGTTTCTGGAAAACGAACTCCTTTTTTCCCCTCCAGGTCAATAAGATTTTTTTTAAATTACTGCTGTATGCTAACAATTTCATGTAATTTTGAAAAAACTTCAAAAGATCTTTTGAAACACAGACAAAAAACTAAGAATTCGTTCTGTCTAAAGTCAGGGACAAACACCTCGTACGAGTAATAGAATAGTTAATATTTTGTAGCGTCCCGTTGTGTGTTTATTGCGCTCTTCTGACTGCTTACAGCGCCCTGCAGCCTAATTGTAGCTCTTGTTAGAACATTTCTTCTCCTGAAATTCATGTTATCGTGATAAATATGTCTTTTTTTTTCTGAAAAACGAACTCCTCTGCCCCCCCCCCCCCCAGATCAATAGGAAGATTTTTTAAAATTACTGCTATATGCTAAAAATTTTTGAAGATTTAACTGCTAGTGCTACTACAAATCAAATGTGCCAAGAAAAACAGCCGTGCAAGACGTGTCCTTCATGTGTGTACAAAGTACTGTATGATTATAATAAGAACTGCATACTATATACAGAGCTTAGTCAAGTTTTCAGGTATATACTTACTATACCTCTTACGCTAGTAAGCTGCGAAAGAGCTTTTTCAAAGCTAAAATTAATTAAGACGAGATTGCGAAGTTGCTTATCCAATGAAAATTTAAAGGCATTTCTCACAATGCAGTGTACTGTTTCATTGATTTCTATTCTCTACTATGAGTATGTGACTGATATATCCGTTCTCTTTTGGGGGAGGCGAGCTTACTTAGTATCAGGGCCCCCACATCAATCCGTGAACCCCAGGACCAGATATTGTAATGGGCCATCTTGTCCCTACAACTCTCCACCCTCTATCAACTAATTAATGTTTAGGCAGACATTTGAAATTTAAAAAAAATTGCTTCATTTTAAATTACACTCAATCAGTAGTCAGATTTTTTTTTGTAGTTAACTACAATTACTTCATTAAAAATAGTTAACTACTGCTGCAACTATTTTCTTTCAAAAAGTAGCAACTACAATCTACTTTCGAAATGCCCATGGATGTATCTGAAGATAGTTTTAAATGTTGAAAAAACCCACGAGAATGGATATTAATATGATAAATCAAATGTATTATAAATGCAATATTATATGCCCTTTTTTTGTCCTTTTGAAGCCATTGTTGTACAGTGGTGGATTTAGGGATTATGGAGTCCTTTTGTCTATTGCTCTTACAGTAAGCAATTAAAGAACATTCCTTTCAGGGCCCCTATGTCGTGGGGGCCCCTAGCAATTGTCACATTTGTGATATGACCCCCCCCCTCCCAGGTCAGCCGTAAGCTGTCGTGCAACTCTTACACCGCATGTGGGAGCCTTGCTAAAGAACGCTCAATTCAGCCTTATCGTTCTGAGTATTATGACAGATTTGTTTTTCCGAAGTTAAGAAACAAGGATTTATGTGTTTTAAAAATATTCATTAAAGCAGCTAGGACATTTCTATGGGAGATTGTAACTAAAACTTCTTTTTCTTTTGCCACGCTAAAGAGGCACAAAATTTAGCATTATCGTTCCGAATATCACCGCACATTTTTTTTCCTGCGCTAAGAAACAATTATTTAACTGTGTTTTCAAAATTTTCATAATTTTTCATGCCTTAAAAAAGTTAGATAAGATATTTTAATTTTAAAAGAATCGTCAATTTCAGCTCTTTTTAATATATGTTTGATTTGCTACCGATAAAACCATCATAAGCTATTCCTCCTCTCTAGGCGCAAGTAACATTCGGCTGGCTTTATCTTACGGCAAGAAACCGCTATTGTCCCTTTATGAGCTCTCTTCCGAGAACTTTGTGGGAGGTCAATCACAGAACCACTGTGTAAGTTCCATGGGTGATAATCCCACATCCCTGCTGGTCTGTCAATTGATTACCTTTGATGTAGTTCCCCCTGAATAGACCCCAGTCGGTACCTATAGAGCAGGCGGCTATGTAAATTTGTCATGCTGATCCAAGGTTTGTGCTACCCAGTCTTTTTATTGCAGTCATTTATCACAGACAACTGAACAACAAAACTCGTCTTACTATTCCCATGCCTTTTAAAAAGGAAGCAGAACTTTTGATCACTGGCCAATTGTCCTGGAAATAGACGATCACTTTTGATCCAGCCGTCTTCGGGTTCATTTCCTGGGATTATTTTTCAGATTACTATAACCAGTAACATTTAATATCACCAGGAACACTTATATTTATCTTTATGCGTACATAAAAGTCCTCTGTTGAGTCCACAAACATATCTTTCCGGTAAGTTTTGCTTGTATTTTGATATTATATTTTGTTAAGAAAAAATAATAATATAAATTGAAATTGATACCACATGCATTTTTCTTCGTGTGTGTGTGTTCGGAAACAGTTGTATAAACTTCACTATTCTTAGAGGGCAAATATGTCCTGGCGACCGAAGTGACAAGGGGCCCGCTCGCCTTGGCTCTCGGCTGCCGTGTTACGGGCAAGACAGATAGAGGAGTTGGCTTACAGGGAAAGAAAAAATATTGATTCGTCAAGTTTTCCAGAAAATTATTTAAAAATCGGTTTCATTAAAATTCTTTCAAAGTATTACGTAGAAACGTCAGAGGTACTCCGATAGGAAATCACTAGGAGTTTCCAAAAAAAAATCCCAAATTTTACCTGACGATTCGGCAAAAATTTGAGTATTGCAATCTTGCAATTAAAAAAATAAATGAAAGATGCCCAATGTTTCTTTTTATGGGATGTAGGGATGTGTGCATGCTTGTATTTTTTCATTTGAACAAACTCGAAATTTTATTTGCTAAATTGAGAATTCCCCCCCCCCCCAAAAAAAAAAGACATTTTTTTGCCGTCTGTGACAACGGTGAGAACGAGTGACCTCTTAGTATTGAGCAGAGAGATTAAAGTAATTGGTGGAACACTTATTTCATGTACAACTTTTGTGGGTCAATTTAAGATCATTATATCATTGGTATCAATAGCGAATATTTAAGACATGACTCATCTTCTGGACCAACAAAACTTGTAAATTATTGAATTTTGGTTAAATGATCATATGTATTATTTTTCAAATGTATTTTTTGTGACTACAAAACGTCTTCAATAATTCATTAAATTTCAAAAGTAAGGAATAATTTAACAGATTTTTTTCTGCCGCTTTCTGAAAAAAATAAAGAGACAATTCATGTTTTGGTTGTTGTTTTTTGTTATCATTTTTAGCTACAATTTTAATTTATATCATTGTTTGCTATTTTTTGCTTTAACTATGTTTTTATAACTTTTAATGAGTGTGTTTTGCAAGACTTTTTTTTTCCCCTTTGCCTTTTTACTCCTTTTTTTTTGGAAAAAGTTCTTCCCATATTGGATTTCAAGTTCGATCACTAGGGTCAAAGGAAGTATTCTTAACCATAAGATCACATGAAATTGTTAGTTTTTCCTCCAAAAATAGCTTTGTGAAATATACCTATATTTCAGCAATTTTTCAGATACAGTATTTTTTCTCCGTTCTCTCTTCTCTCTTGCTCTTATTTCTAGTCTTTTGGAGCGTCTTTGTTCGCCTCTTTTTTTCTCATATTTTTCCGTCTAATTACTTCATATAAAGCTTCAAAATGCCGAATTTTGTATCTATTTTTCAAATTTTCTCCCGGGGGGCAATCCCCCGGACCCCCTGAAATTGGGACTAGTCTACTTTACACCCCATTAAAAAAGAGGTCATTGCAACATTCTTATATCCATTCCGCTATTAGATCGATCCAAAAGAAAAGAAAACAGCGGGATTATTAAAAAACGAGAAAAACACGGGGGCTGTTATCACTTATCTGCGAAAAAGACACACAAAAGTTTTTTAAAATGTTGAATGAATTGTACCTACAATTTATCGGAAAAATAAGAGCGAATTTTTCTCTTACGAAAAATCTAGGGGGGGGGGGGTGCAAAGGCTCCGCCTGCACTCCTAAAATTCAAGGCGTGTATATGTTATGCTGCGACCAGCGCCGAATCTTTGGTTGCAGCTTCAGCCCTAAAAGTTGAAAACTCCGTTAAAAAAAGAATCGCAAATCTTTTCTTTCTTGTCTTTGATTACGGAAACTTTCAGTTAAACATATAAAATTTCAGTTTATCCTTTGATAAAATTTACGCTATTTATATGAAAATAATAGTAGGAAGGTTAAGTAAAGGTTTGAGGGAGGGGGGCCCTCAAAACTTAGGGGCCCATGAAACCTGTCGACGGCCCTGTTCATTACTTCGTTGCTATTTCGATCTGTGAATAATACTGAAAATTTTTTAGTATTTCCATCCTATACATTGGTGCAAATTCATTGTTTATTTTTTATTTTGAATGTTAGAAAACATTAAATAAAAATGTTAATAATTTTTGAATAACCAACTGCCACGTCATATTAGAGTTTGAATTTCCATAATTCTCAGTTTATGTCATACTATGAAATTTATTTGTGCTGCAAATCTTAATGCTTTTAAGTATGACGCAACTAAAGCTGGGGTATTCTTTAAATATGCATAAAATTCTATGAGTTAATAAATGCATTTATATTGCCATGAAAATCACATTAAGTCTTGAATAAAAAAAAAAAAAACATCTTTTAGGAAGGACACCTTCCCTAACTATTCACCTTACGAAAAGAACAATGTAAGATAAAATTTCGAACATCTTCTTGAATGACAACATATTCCTCCCCCCCCCCCCCCCCCCCCACATTGTATGCATCTACAATGGGCTCATGAATATATCGTGCGCCCCTCTGAAGTTCCAAGGTCTGCGCCCTTTTAAGGGGTCCAGTCCGGCCCTGGTCTTATGGTCAGGGTTGGCAAGGTTTTAGACACTATGGTAAAAACCGCGGTTTATACCGTGGCTCAAATCCTAAGGACCGAAAGTATTCAAAACTAAATTTTAGTGTAATTGTATTTTTTGAGCAAGAATCAAAAACAATAAAATCTACTTAACAAATATTTTATAAATTAAAAAAACAAGTTAGAACTTATTTATTGAATGAACTTTCAAATATGTATTTAAAAATAAATTAAATTTATGAACCTGTTTCGAATCTAGTTTCATAGAAATGAATTCAATGTTTTGTCATCATTGCCACACCCCTACTTGATTGAAAATAATGAAATAGCCCCAAACCGCCACCATGCTTTAAATATCAACTTGTAAACATTGTTTAAACGAAATGCTCCCGACCTTTCTTTCTACCAACACAGAATCAATGCTACTCATAATTTCACTAACAATATTTGGGTACCACTTTCATACTGAGGAATAAAAAAGGAATATAGTTTAGTGTTTCAACTTTTACCAATGATAATCTGTAAGTCCAGCGATATAATGTGCATTGCCAATGTATCAAACCTTGAATAAGAAAATTCAATGAGCTATTGTGATAGCTATTCAATTAGCTATATTATTTCAATTAGGATCCTAACATATCTGAAAACTCACCAAGCAGTTGTTTATATCCTAATAGCGAAAATTCAGGGCAGGATTCAATTGCATTTTAGTTCATTTTAGTACTTTGGTCCATGAAAGAGCATGTGAAATTTGTTTGAGGTAGTAAAAAACATGGAATTTTTTTTTTCATTTTTCAGAAAAGACTATTCCGGAAAATATGCCTTTGAACCAAGAAACTATATCTCATATATATCAAATCATTGAATTCTTAGGAAGAGATATTAGTAAGTTAATTTATTATGTTTAAATATTATTTGTGAAGTTTTTATTTTCATTGTACTAAACGTGAAACTTATACAGTCCAACTTTGTTAATTCAAACATGTTTAACCCATCAATGCCTAGCGTCCTTTTATAGGGACGGTCCAAAATGGTTGAGGTGAAGGGGGGGGGGATGGTAATGAAATTAGCAATCTCTATGCCTGTTAGTAAGAGGTATAGAAAATAAAAAAGAAGGACAAAAAAAAAGAGGACATGTTATAGATATATAAGAGGATTGTTAAAATTAGCAATCTCTATGCCTGTTAGTAATAGGTGTAGAAAATAAAAAACGGACAAAAAAAGAGAACATGTTATAAAAATCATACAAAAAAAAGAAGAAAAACGAAGAGCGCGTAATGAAAAGAAGCTATTTTTCTCCCTAGCACAGGGGCCTGACATTCTACTCCTGTACACAGTGAGGAGACACTTCCCTCTCCACCGCTTTGATTAGGGACAAAGGGAAATCTTGGGCCAGCGAAAATAGGCCCACTGGTCGAATGTTACAATGGAGTGTCATTGCTCACCACTCTTCCTAATCCAGCCATTGCGATTGGCTAAAAGCGGAGGTGGCCGTGGGCCTACTGCTGGATGGCCCTCAAGCTTGTTCTAAAAGCCGTGCGAGGCGCTAAAATTGATGGAATTTGAAGTCTTTCTTGTGCTGTGTTAGCGATGAGTAGGGGGGGGGGAGCTGAAGGTTTAAAATATGTTTTGTGCCCTTTTTTTTTTTGAACAGAAATACAAAACAATATGTTTTAATTATGTATTTGTTTTTTTTTTTCCAATTTTTCAGCGTGGGCCCCGCCCACCTGGCCCTTAGTGAGGAGCCGCCCCTGGTAGGTAGAAAAAATTGTTACTAAAAAAGTATGTACCCTTTGGTGTACACATAGAAATGTGATCTCTTTAAAAAACCATGATCCCAAAATCAAAACAGTTCATGCTGAATTGTGAAAAGAACATTTATTTATTCAGTACTACTCGGTCTTACTGTGGGAAAAAAAGCATAAAATTAAAATTTCAGGTACACATTCTTGACTGGAAAGGCGAAATCATGTACTATGTCTTCATAGTACTTAATAGTGGCATCTCTTTTCCTCCAAACATCAGAGTTCTGATTGCGCATGCTACAACAATAAAAATTGTTTGAAAAACTACTAAAATGCCTGCAAGCATTTTTTGCTTTGAGATAGCAGTATGCTCCAGCAGTGAAAGGAGGAACATGTTCGGCCAACTACCAGCATTGTCAACAGCACAGTTTTAGGCAAATTACCCACAAATCCAATACAAGGCGTTTTATTTTTGTTAAAGGTATCTTTTATTAGGTTTTTGGTAAAGCAGGCTCAAGCCAATTCTTGTTTCTTTTTTATCAGGAGTCTTTTTTGAAGTTTATCTCATACTGATTCACTTTTTCAATGAAAAAAATGTGATTATTTGTTTAGTGTTAAATTTAATGCTGACCAGTGGTGTTGTCTGAGGTTCAGTAAATATTCATGTTGAGGTTCAGTACATATTCATGTTGAGGCTCAGTACATATTCATGTTGGATCAAAGAACTAGTATGATTTTTTAATGATTCCTAATGCTGACAAAAGCAATATAGTCCTACTGAAGTTGGATATGTTCTGGATAACAACAACACGTGCTAGAAACTGCTGAAACATTCAGGATGAAGTACTGCTATTTTTTTTCTCAGAATGTTATGACATAGAAAGGAAGATTGTTCTATGCTGCTGCCTTGAAGATTACACCTTCAAGGACCTAATTATATTGTGTATGCTGCAAACTGGGTACTTATATGCCACACAGAACACAGCAAAGTATTGTTTTTCCTTACAATGCAATCCTAGTATTTTGTTTTAATTATTAGCTTGTATGTTTGTTAATATCTGAAATTTCATGCAACTTTATTTTTCTACTTAATGAATTAATTCATTACTAATTTGGTTTTTATATTAGATGTTTGTAAAGAAGGTTTATTTCGAAAAACTGGAAACATCATTCGGCAACAAGAACTGAAATCTTTGCTTTGCAGTGGGGAAAATATTGAATTTGGTTCTACTTTATTTACTGCTCATGACTGTGCGTGTGTATTAAAAAGTTTTCTTGCTGAACTTCCTGAACCATTGTTATCTGAAGCTCATTTTTCAGCTCATTGCCAAATTACTGGTAATTTTCATATTTTATTTCTAAATAATATTTATGTTCAACTTTCAAAGCATGCCCTCCGTGGTTTTAGTTTGTTTTGATGCTATATTGTTATAAACAATGGGACATTGATATGGTGGAAAGTCGAGGTTTCAGCAAAAAATTCTCAAAATCATGGATTTTGAGCTGTAAAACATACATATTTACCAAATTTTATTGATTAGACATAAAATGTATACATTTTAGCTGTTTACGCCTTAGCTCCCTGTTTTTTATACATTTGAAAATAAGATTACATCCGCTTCTATAAAACTCGCTCATTTTTGTTTAATGTGGTATTCTATCACTTGGACATTCATAATTTTCATAATCTTCAACCCTTTTCATATTTCATTGTGTACTTAAGAACGAATACACTCATCATTTTGCCACACCGACACGAAAACCTTAATCCATTTACATTGTGCGTTCTAGACAATGCCACTCATGACAGTTATTAATTTTTGTAAGTATTTTTCCTAAATTTATGATGAGTTTTAAAAATAAAATTAGTCTGAGAAGTCAATGTTGATTGTTTTGGATGATGATAGAATATAAAAATTTGGAAGGAATTTTCCTGGTAATATTTTTAAGTCGTTAAATATTGTATATTTTAATTTAAAATTTTACTTAGTATTTCTAACGTTTCCTGAAATTTTGGTGCTCATATCAAATAAATTATTGTTCAGATGAAATCTTATCTATTAATGAAATAATAAACCCAACTATTTGAGATAAATTATTTGAGATATTAATCTTTTTACATTCTGACAATATTTCAGTTTTATACAACCAACAGGCCCTATTTATCACATGGGCACCCGGGGCCAATGTCCTGGGCATGAAATTTCTAAGGAGCAGGAAAATTTTCCATCAATCATATACATTCTTTTTTTTAATGTCCCAGTGCTTTTATACTTTATTATTTCCTTCCCCCCCCCTTTCTTGTGGGGGGAAAGGCTGCAATATGTAACAGTTTAAAGCACAGAAGGCATATTTACATAAAACTGCCGTGGAAAGGTAAGGGGCAGTATCTTTAGGAATGAGTTTTTGAGATATTAAACGAAACACGTTTTGGATTCCATACTAGCATTAGAGGAATATTAGAGCTGGACGATTTTTCCGTGCTTTATTTTCAACGAAACCCAAATAAGCTTACTTGTGCAATAAAGCTTTAGTATAATGTATATTAAAAATAAGCAAAAATGAAAAATTGGCAGTTACTACCCTTTGCCCACGGCAGAAAATTGCTCTGTATATTTTAAATCTTACTATGATTCCTGCATACCCACTCTTTAAAGGAGAAGCAAAAATAAAATAACTAATGAAGAAAACTGAAAGCAACTGCAACATTGATTTTCAGAAAGGTAACTTTAAAAAATAAAAAAAAAAACTTATGGAATTTGAATGGTTTTTACTTCTTTTTACGTAGTAAAAGAAATTTTGTGATCGCGAAAAAAAAATTCACTCAAATTTGTACTTATAAATTCTTAACTGAAAATTTTTGCATGATTTGTAAACCAACAAAAAATGAGGGAAAAGTAATAATTGTCTTTTAACACTTGGACATTAAGCTTGGAATTAAATTTTGAAGTATTTTAATTTCTGAATATTAAGCCATATGAAATATTAAATATTGCTTTTAAACAAAGTAATTAAATTATTCTTATAACTGGATTGGCAAAATTTGATAATCAGTGCAACCCAAATAGTTTTTCAAGTTAATTGGCAGCAAAAGGTGAACATTTTTCCATTTTATTGATCTATAATCCTCATGAGTAATTCAAGTTTTTCATTTTGCTTTGTTTAATGTCATTGTAAACTATTAGCCATTGTAAATTTCATAACTTGAGCTTGATTTTTATACAATTTTACTTTTGTTAAATAAGTTACATCTTTTAGCTTAGACTACGTAAGGTGTTTTTTTTTTTTTTTCATCAGTTTTTCACCTACATGCATAAGAATCAACCAATAAATTAAGCTTTCCTGTGCTACATGTTTTTTTTTTTTTTTTTAATAAATTATCAAAAGCACATTCTAATGAATGAAAAGATCTTGCATGCACAATCTTCTAGTATTTAACCAGAACTTATATACATCTTATATTAAGCAATAAGTAACTGCCCCTAAGCAAGGGCTAAGGCAGAAACATGCAATACGCCGCCGAAACTGCAGTCCATGGTTGGAATAAACGAGCTGGCGGTGTATTGCATACATCTTATATTGTTATTTTTCCCAAATAAATAATATTCTACTGAATATTATAAGAACAACATTAAAAATTTTGACTACCATATATTTATAAATATGTAAGATATGTTTATTTTTTCTCCAGACATGTATAAAGAAAATGTTCCTCCTAGTCAACAGAAAGTTATGTATCAAAAACAAGTAAAGTCTACTCAGTTGCTCCTGTTATTATTGCCTCCTGACAATTATTGTCTTCTGAAATATCTGCTCCTGTTGCTGAGTCAAATACAAAATGCTCAAGAGAAAAATAAAATGACATCTTGTAGTTTGGCTACATTATTTGCGCCACATATAATTTGTCCTAGGAAGGTATTTATACATTCATATATTCTATTACCTGTGAATTACATCAAAGTTAAAATCCAATAAAAAAGTAAGGTTTCAGCTGCTTTTCAGAAACTAAACATTCAGAAACATATTCTAGAAATTTAAAATTAAAATTTTCTGAATGTAGTATGATGTCTGCATACTACAGGGTTTCTGCACTCCTTTAAAATTCCCCCAGTACTCCTTCATTTAGGAAAAAAAATTTAATGGCCCTTCAAGCTCCTGCATTTTAGTGCTAACTCCTTCAAAACTCCTTTTTTACATTAAGATTACATTGTGTTCCTCTTATGACAGTTATTCAAGACAAATAAATTTTTCTTTTCAAATGAAACAAATATTACTTCTGACTTTCCATGCTGTCATCAAGGTCAATAAGGTGAATGACACAAGCCTTCTGAGGAGGGGGTCTTTAAAAAGGTAATTCTGGAGGCCTTAAAAAATAGCTAAATAACTTAATTTTTACTTATATTATGAGCTTTTTATATGTGCATTTCTTTCAGCCTTTTATTTTTGAGCCATATACAACATGCAAATATAAGCTGCTAAATTTGCAGGAAAAGTGAACACTATTAAAAATAGTCTTATTGTTACTGTAAGAGGACAACCTATTGTTTATTTCCCCCATCTCTTTCCCGTTTATGAGACTTGGACTGTCAGTTATTTTAAATGTTTAAAAATACTGAAGTAAATGTAATACATTAAGTGATCATGTGCTATGAGTTACCGCCCGTAAGCCAGGACTGAGGCAGAACTGTAGCAAATGCACCCACAGCTCGATCATAGAATCCTAAGACTGCAGTTTCTCCCTCATTATGGACTCCTCAGTTAGGAATAGCCAATGATCGAGCCGGAAGCAAAAATCCTCTTAATGTAGCTAAGATAGCCAACAAACTGGTAAATAAAGTGAATTTATCTTACCAACGAGCGTCCGCAAACTATGGTGCGGCTCAACTCGAAATTTGAAAGCAAAAGCTGGGTAATGTGCAATGTGATCATGTTTAAAAAAATTGGTTAAGAAATAGCAATTTTTACATGGTAAAAATAGTCCTGCAAAAGCTAATTTTTCTCCTTCAAAACTACTTTATTTTTATTTCTAAAATTGAATGCAAAACCTGCACTAATCTTTATTGCTGAAGTATAGTGACATTTATTTAAAAAATATTTTTATTGAGCCACAAAACATCCATGATCACACAATAAAACAATTAAGTTTTCTCACACATAAAAGAAAATTGTAGCAGAGTCATTGTTTTTTGAAGCCTTGCCTCATTTGATTAAAAAAGCTCTTATTATATTTTTTATTTTGGTTTTTAAATTTTCCTTCTGTTTTGAAAGCATAAAAATCACAACTTTAATTTCTGCAAGAAAAAAACTGCTGTTTTTGACATTATAATTTTATTGCAAGAGATAAAATACTTTTACTTATTGTAGCAAACTAGATATGTATTTAGCAAATCTAGATTTTGTCACATTTTCAAATTCCAATCTCAATATGGGAAATAATGAAAAACCCTTTTTTTTTTTTTTTTTTAATTTCTTTTAAAAGATTTCTCTTATTGCATGCTCATAATTTTTCTTAAATTTCACTCCCATGTTTTCAAGTTTTTTATTCATACTAAATGTCCTGCACAAAAATGTATCAGAAAATCATATATTTTAAAGTTATACCATAATACATAAAGCAATCACCCAAAACAGAAATAATCAATGCAGTTAAATATTTGCTTAACAAACTATTGAAGAACCTATTTATTTTAAAGCAGACAAAATTAAAATATAGAACATATTCCAAATGAATTCACTCCAATGTTTTTGCTATAAAAAGATCCAGTATTTAGATATGATTATAGAAAAAATTATTTTCATAGTTAATATAACTGTGGGGGGTGAGTAAAATTGAAATTAAGAGGGAAATATTTTGTGATTACGACACTTTCTTTACCATGTAAAAGGAAGTAAAAAGAAAAGCCAATACAATTTAGCATGA
Source organism: Uloborus plumipes (assembly GCA_038373865.1). Taxonomy (NCBI): domain Eukaryota; kingdom Metazoa; phylum Arthropoda; class Arachnida; order Araneae; family Uloboridae; genus Uloborus; species Uloborus plumipes. The sequence continues at coordinate 106,215 of JAXGGA010002321.1, read as the reverse complement.
TACAACACTACTTAAAGGTAACTTAGTAATAAAGTTTGGAATGCACTTGATCAATATAGTCAATGCATGTAAATTTAATGTGATATAAACTTTAAAAATGCATGAATTATTACTTCAGTTTTACATTTTAACTCATAGAGTGCAGACTTAGATTGTATAAAACTTCAGTTAGCGCAGGGGCGTCGTTTCAAGTTTTCCGGGGGGAGGGGGGGCAAAGGGTAAAAACACAATACAATTTCACCAGAAAACAACAAAAACCACGCCCACTTATATGTAAATACATTGATTGCTCAAAGTCAGGGATTGGGGGGGGCAAATGATCCCCCTGCCCCCCCCCTAAATGACGGGCCTGAGTTAGCGCAAGAAAAAATGAAATTGGTTATTTTCTGTATTAGTCTTACAATGCAATCATCATTAATTAAGCAAAGCCAAGTACAGCATTTATCAAGTATGTCATCTGCAAAAGGCATACTCCTGTTTCTGCTTTGATATAAAAATCTTAATTTACAAAGGCCTTATTATTTAAGGTATAATAGGATAATGACTAGGAATGCTAAATCAAACAATTATTATTTTCATACTATTATCAGCATGACCAAAGATCATTATTTGCGCTACATTAAAAAAGGTATTTATTCTGCATTTGATCATGAATAGAATATCTTAGTGCTTTCAAGTTGCAGGGGTCAGGTGTTTTACGAATATAGAACCTCTGTAATAAGTCCGTTTTTTTAAATTTTGCAGATGACGGCTGAAGCTTTGAAAGAAAATTTGCCTAGACTAGTGAAATGTATCACATTTCTTATTGACAATGCCACTGTGCTTTTTGAACCACCCAAAGAGTTAGTTCAAGATGTTCTTTTATGCCTCAAAGATTTGCCCTTTGAAGGACAACTTCAGTGCTTACATAAAGAGGTGGAGGTCTGTATTTCTTCTCAATTTTAAAGAGTATTAATTTATTTTGCTGTAGAAGTGTTTTTATACCTTCCTAGGGCCAATCCAGGATTTATATCTTGCTATCTATTTTTGTGAATGCATTAGGTCTCAAGATTCTATTTTTTGCGAGGGAAAAAAATAATGGACATTAAATTTTTGTAAAAGATTTTATTTTTAAAATACATCCTAATTTTGTCAAAAGAAAATTAGATCAGAGTTCAAAAAGTGCAATATCATCCTATTTCACACAACATTCTTTTTTATCGCCAGGTTTGAAAGAGGGGGTTAATAACAAAAGGTGCAAAAAAAAACCTTTTTCTTTGAACTCAATGAGCTTTGTACAATGTACAATTCAGAAAATTTTTAGAACAATGTCCTCCCTGAAATAAATACTAATTATAGCATTAAAATTTTGTGCATGCATTTGGACGAAAAACACATGCAAGTGAGTTAAAATAAATCAATAATGGTCTTCACTCATATGATATTCATTCATGTTAGCATTCTGCTTAATGAGCATATAAGTTTCCAAGTTTAAGATGCAAACTTTTGTGAAAGTATATATTTTTCTGAAGAAGCAGATTTTCAAAAAAAAATTGGGGTAGGTACCGATTTATGATATTTTTGTGTGAAAGTGCAGATTTTACTGCAGGAATTTGATGAAGGTACCAAAAAACGTTAGTAAAATCGGCCTGCATCAGGCCCTGCTTTCATACTTGCTCATGAACACTTCCATAACATGGTCCGTATGAGTTTTTAAAAACTGTACCACAATCATTCAAAAAAGTGACATGAGAAAAGTCAACATGAGAAAATTTTGCTAAAAATATTGAACCATAAAAACCTAAGTTTAATTAAAATTTCAAACCTTCCGCTAAGTGTGCTTTAAAAAGCTTTTAATTACATTAAAGATGATTAAAGTGTCAAAAAAATTGCCATCTTAATTATGTGTCACCAATCTTGTCAAACAACCACAGTCCCTAAACCCAGCCATATTTTGGTTTTCCGAAGCATGCATTTCCTTCCTAACTTGGACTCAAAGTAGAAGAAAAAAGTTTTCAAATTGATTAAATGAGTGGATAAAGACATTAGAACATCTTATTTGAAAAGTTCCAAAAGCCTAAAATCTGCAGTTCCATGCTTGCTTAAGTTCAGCCTGAAAATAGGTTTGCTAACTTCTTTGACTTCTTAATTAATGTTATTTAGTTTTTTCTGAGCAGCAATTAAAAAGCAAATATGTATTGGCCCTTCTGATTATCTGTTAAGTAGGTCTGGTTTGTGAGTTGCTACACTAGAGAATTTTTTTTTTCTTTTTTTTTAATGTATTATAGATATATGTATATTAAAACAAATCACAGACACTGTAGTACTGAGATAATAAATTCACTGATTCTGTAGTTGTATATGCATTAATTTCATATTACATTTCTTAATATGTTATTTCTTTTTAGAACGAACCAGTAAAAACTACAATAACATTTTGTGATAGATCAAAAACTGCAGTAACTGAGTCGTCAGATTATACTAGTCAAGCTCTTTCTGATTTACAAGAATACATTGAAAATTTGCCAAATACTACCAGGAAAAGGAAACTGATTAAAAAAGTTGAGTCTTGAATTTTATTTTTAATTGCTAAATCTTTCTTTACAATGTTGCTTGTACAAGGCGCGTTCAAAAAGTAAGGGACGTTTGGTCACAGAAAAAAATATACTCATAAGAAACAAATTTTATTGTCATATTTAGTTAGGTATAAACTTACTTCACTTCTCTACATAATCGCGTTTACTTCTAAGCATTTTTCGTACCACTGCACCAGCTTCTTTAACCCCTATGTATAGAAGCTTGCCGTCTGAGAGTTGAACCAGTTGATAACTGCGTTTTTGAGTTCCTCTTCGGTTTGCTTAAACTTTTTCGGTGAAGTTGAGTCACCACTGCATCAATTGCAGTTTTGTTTCTGAGTTGGCGTAAGATACCCACGCCTCGTCCCCAGTAACAATGCGAGAAAACAAGTCATCTGGCCATCTTGTTGATAACGGGTCAAAAACTTTCGTCCACTAGACATTCTTTGCTCTTTGTGGAGGTCGATGAGCATTTTTGGTGCCTACCTTGCACACAATTTGTGGTATGGGAGGTTTTCCGTGGCAATAGTGTAGTCGTCCAAGTTGAGGGAATTCTTCAGCCAGGCCACTCATTGTCAATCGACGATCAGATCGCAGTGTTTGATCCACTTGTGAAACGATTTCATCAATCTAGATACTAGGCCTGCCACTCTGCTCTTCTTCGTGGACATTTGTTCGGCCATTTTCAAAATCACGTCACCATTGTCTAGCCTTTCCTTTACTTATAACTGTAGGTCCATAAACCAGGGATAAGTCCCGATGAATTTCAGCAGCCGACGATTTTTTTGCACATAAGAAACGAATCAAAGAACGCACTTCCCAGTTGGCGGGATCAACGATTTTCGCGACCATTGTCCTTTGCATTTACGGGCGAAAATACGACTTCAGAACCAAAACAAATGACGCTGTAGCTTCGCAATAAGTTAGTAGATGGCGCTGCAGTAGTTAAACTGTGCTCCGAAGTGCCATTATTTAAATATAAGCAAACGACCCTTACTTTTTGAACTCGCCTCGTATTTAAAAATGTTATATTTCCAAAGATAAATGAATATTGTATGTGGGGAAAAAATCATACCCAACCCTTAAGTTATTTGTTCTCCAATCACAATATCTCAAGCAGCACCTTTAGAGCCTAGTTGTTTTAAATTTGTTCTCATATTTATGAATTTCAAATGTCCCCCCCCCCCTTCCCATCCCCTATTGAAATGTGAAAAATATACTTGTTGTAGAATGGAAAAGTAAATCTTTGAAGAAACATGCCTACTGATACAAAATAAGAAATGTAGTCATCTACTGTTAGTTAAAAGTATTTTAGAATTCTATGGACTATGCTGAAGGTGACTTAATCCGAGAGAATAGAAGTGGCTAGAGTAATTATTAAACCATCTGATCTATCTTGAGGTAGATGCGGAAAGCGGACAAACAAGAAATGTAGTCCATTCATTCGCTTTAGGATAGAAAATAATTTTTTTGTGATTTTTTTTCTTTCATTCCATAGCCAGGCCCATCATTTAGGGGCGTCAGGAGGGGTCAATTGCCCCCCCCCCCTCCCCTGGCTTTGGGAAATTTTGCATATAAGTGAGCGTGGTTTTTGCCATTTTTTGGTAAAAATTACATAGTGCACACACCCTTTGGTCCCCCATGGAAAAAATCGAAATGACGGGCCTGTACGCAGTATAACCGAGCCACCGGAGCATAAAGTGGTGCATTAAATTGAATAATGTGCTTTTACGATTAATTTATTTTCAAAGGGTTCGTATGCATCCTTAGAAGTCCTTACTTTTATATTTAGCCTTATATGTGCGTATAATTCCTTATTTTGATGTCCCAAATTTTTGAAAGTCCTTATTTTTACTTCGCCATTGTTTCAAAAGATCAAATTTTTGTTCGCCCTTTTGCAACACTTGCCATCATCCCACCTGTAGAGGCCCGAATTCATTTGATTTTACTTCTGTCTGTCCAAAGAATGATTCTGTTCATACATTTTTACAAACTTATTTTAGCAATAGCCATTATGGAAAAGTTTGGGAAATAATCAAAATGGTATTGATACTGTCACATGGACAAGTCTCAGTTGAAAGAGGCTTCTCTGTAGCCAAGGTCATGAAAGTAAAAAATTAAAAGGATGCTTTCTACATTTCCCAACATGTAATTCGCTCATTTATTAAGCTGTCTAAGTAAATTCATAACATAAAAATTACTGAAGAGTTGAAGGCAGCTGCTACTTCTGCGAGATCAAATTACTACCAGTATTTGGAAAGTGAAAAATTAAAGAAAATGAACGAAGCAAAACGAGTAAGATGAAAAGCATTAGAGGAAGAAGTTTTTTTTTTTTTAAGAAGAAAATGTTTCTCTAAAACCACATAATGGCAACAAATGCAAAAGCAAATCTTTTGGTAGATAAGGCTAAAAAATCAAAAGACATTAAATTGTTTATTCAATCATTCAATCTCATGAACTGCAAAAAACACCTACTGAAAAATGAATTGAAATAAGTTCCTTGGAAGCAAAATTTACAGAAAAAAGTGTGGAATTAAAAAATGTTTGATCTGATTTTCAATTTTGTAATTTTTCTGTTGTTTTATTGCATGAAATGTTTAGGAATTTTGTTGTTATATGTTTAACCTATCTGTTCTGCATTGTGTTCATCATCCTCTAATAGGTTGAATTTTAAAAAATGAAACATATAATTAAGAAATCTATGCACCAATTTGCTATTAAATTTATTTAAATGTTTTATTTTTACTTCCTTTTACGTAGTAAAGGAAGTATTGTGATCCCGAAAAAAAATTCACTCAAATTTGGGTCTAAATTTTGATTTTGCTCACCCCCGAATGAATGTTCTGTAGTTTTCTCAACATGTCAGCACGTGCATATGTACCTACCAACATATAAACAGCCGAACAATCCTTTTCAACCACCCCCGAGTTAATTACGACGAGTTTTCTCGTAACATCTGTATGTACGTATGTATGTGCGTATGTATGTGTGTCGCATGTATGTGTGCAACTCAAAAACTATATGCCATAGAAGCTTCTAGTTTGGTATGTAGGCTCTGAGGATGGTCTAGTTGTGCACCTCCCCTTGTGGTTGCATTCGAATGTTCCAAAGAGGGTGTTTTACCCCTTTTTTAGAGGTAACTCAGTGTTAATTTCAATGCAGACTCAAGTGATATGAATTGGCGCGACCACTTGGCGATATGTCGCCAAGTGTTTAACGCCAAGTTGGCGAAAAAATTATTTTTTGAATTTGGGTTCAATTTGGCGCTATTGGCGATATTTTGCGAAGAATTCACTGAATGATGTTAAAATCGGTAATATTTAGAAAATAAACCATTGTAAAACATTTTTCTGCACTGTTTCGTGGCAGATTAGGGATGCAAATATTTGAATTGTTACCTTGCTCACTCCAAGCACTTTTTTCAACACTTAAGGCAACTACTAAGAAATTTACCCGTAAAAGGAAGTAGTGTGGGGTCCATACCAGATTTTTTAGATTCTTTGGTCCTTAAAAATCCTCATAATTCCTTGATTTTGTTTTCAAGAAGTGTCTATGAACCCTGTTTCAGGGAAACAGGGTTTTATTTACTTCCTCAATAATTAACACCAGATTAAACAGCAGCCAAGCATGGCCAAGTTTAGCTATACTATCCATGAATTGAAATCCTATACTTAGTAACAAAAAATACTCGTAATTTATCTGTAGTGATTCAAAAAATAGTCAAATTTTTGTGCAGTATTTTGTGTAAGGATATTTCATGGGTACTTAAATATACATATGCTTATTTTGTTGTTTATTCAATAATTAAAATTTAAATTTTAAGAATCCTTAATCACTCAAATTGCATTCTAAAATACCTTAATTTTAAGAAATTTTGACACTCTTAAAAAGTTTTCAATTGGTAATTATCCTATGCATTTATGCTTACCTTCTTTTAAATACTGCTGCAACATGCTAATAGCTGTTATGTGTATAGTATTTTATTAATACGCTTTTATTAGTTTCACGTGTGGGTTAGCTTGCTTATTTGTTTGTATGTTACTCTGAATAAAAGATAAAATTCACGTTCTTTACAAATATAAAAGTAATATACAGGGTGTTCCAAGTTAACCTTCATGACCTCTATTTCCTCAACCGTTCGTCCTAGATGTATGCTTCCATTTGCAAAATTGCTCGAAATGAGGAGGAGAGTTAAGATATGGAAAGTTTGAAGCGAAAAAAATAATTATTTAAGAAATAAAAAAATTAACTTTTTATAGAAGCTCCGGGACCCCAAACTTATATTTAGGGAAAGAATCTCCATTGAAAAATAATACTAACCCAAAAAAATGACATTTGTGCAATCAAAATCCATGGAGACATTAAACATGAAACTTTATTACTTATACCACTTTACACTAGCGTTATTTTAAGCAGGGGTGCAGAAAATGTTTTCCCATCCAACAGTTCCCCCAATCTGTGAGAAAATTTCCCCAAAATTTAAAGATATATATAAGCTTAGATAAAAATTAATTTCGCATTACTGCAGACGTTCCACAGTAAAATATATTTCAATTAATTACAATTTGTTTCTCCGCAAGCTAAGTTATATGCATAATACTTATTGTTATTACTTATCAATAAAAGCACATTAACCCATTAATGCCTGACATTTTTTTCCAAAGATACTTTGTATTACTGGTTACACGGTTACAGAACACACTTTACAATGGTTATGTGCTGCAATCTGTTAATAATGAATTGAAACAATACCAAAGTAATAATTGAACACTATTATTTGGTTGAAATGTTCATTTTTGGTAAATTCAGACATTTTTTGGACCGTCCCTAAAAAAGGGACACTATGCATTAATGGGTTAGCTAAAAAATGTTAAATTTTCCTTTAACAATTGAAAAAAGGCAATCTTCAATGTCTTTGTGGATGTTGTCTATGACTTTAAATGTTTTGTACATTTTTAAGTCTGTTTTTTGACAAGAACCATTTTTTTTTTTTTTTTTTTGACATTTTAAAAAGAAGAAATAATTATAGTTTGGAAAAGAGGTTTCCAGATTCACTTTTTATTTTTCGTAAAAAATTTCCCCAAAAGACCAAAATTTCCCCCGATCTAGGATCGCCGGATCGGACATATTCTGCACCCATGATTTTAAGTGATTTTGGGGGCCATATACACGCGAAATTCGCCCCATTCAGAGTTCTTTAATAACAAAATATTCTTAATTTTCCTAAAATATATTTAACTGCAGAAGTTATTTAACATGGGAATTAAAATACGAAAAAAATTGAATAAGAAAGAATGAAAATGTCTTGCTGAATTCGCGAATATGTAAATGTACCGACTGTATAGTGATTTTCACTACGGACGATTTACACTGCGGAACAGTATGTAGAAATGGTGTTGCTTTACGGACAATGTAATCGCAGTGTATATTATTTCTTAGATTCTACATATTTCGTGTGTTTAATATCTTTGTATAAAATTGTATAATAATTTACCTTGTCTTGTTATGTTTTGTAGTCTTGTAGCATCTGTATTTATTTTTGAATATAATGAGAAGCGAATGTTTTCTGACATGGACAAAACAAATTTCATTATCGTACGTAATCTAAAAGCTCGTTATTCATCTGGCAGGGCGAAAATTTTCTTTTGTCAATTTGTTTACGGGCCCTGCGCATTTAAAACTCGAATATCTCCGCGAATTTTGATCGCACAGATGTCATTTTTTTGTGTTAGTATTTTTCAATGGAGATTCTTTTCCTAAATATAAGTTTGGGGACCTCCTAAATATAAGTTTGGGGACCCGGAGTCCCTCAAAAAAGTTAAATTTCGTATTTTTTGACTGAATTATTTTTTTGCTTCAAACTTTCAATATTTTAACTCTCTACCTCATTTCGAGCAAATTTGCAATTGGAAGTATGCATCTAGGACGAACGGTTGAGGAATTAGAAGTCATGAAGGTTGACTTGGAACACCCTGTATTTCATACTATTATTAATACTAAAGGCTAAACTATATTTAATATTGATGTATTTATTATAAGTGCATGTAATCTTAGTAGTTTATGCAGTATCCGCAACAGCTATAGTATATGCTGCAGCGTGTGCGGTTCAAATATTTACGCTTAATTTATAGCAGGGCTGTGGAGTCGAAGTCATGGAGTTGGAGTCGGAGGTTTTAAAATTCCAAGAGTAGAAGTCAGGGTGCGTCATTTATACTCAGAGTCGGAAGCTCTGCCATGGCTGCGAAGTTGGAGTCGAATGAATTTTGGGGTAAAAGAGTCGGAGTCGGTCATCTTTATTCTGAATCCGCAATCCTGATTTATACACTTTCGGAAAAAAAAATCCCAACACCAAGAAAGACTTGTATTAGATAAACGAAATTTGGTAAGCGTGTTTATACAACTGAAAGATGACATCGATTGAAATTTCGTGTTCCGCGCACAAGTGTGGCGCAGCTGGCGTCACACAGAACATGCAAATAAGGCTTGTTTTAAAAGCGTGTTGTGAAGCTCGTGTGCATTATTTTTCCGTGAAATTTGACGAATTGCGTTCATGTTAGCCAGTACTGCCTTTAAGAAGACGAAGAAGCCATTATCAACAGCTCACCGAGTTTAAACGAGGTCGTACAATTTGGCTACGAGAAGGTGGATTTTCATTTCGCGATATTGCAGAAAGACTTGGGTGGGAATGTTTCACCATGCATGATTATTGGAAGCTATGGGCAAGGGATGGTGCTACCTCAAGAAGATCGAGTTCCGAGCTGCCACGTGGCACGACTGAGAAGGAAGATCGCCGAATCTTGCGTACGGCTGTGGCGCATCGTACTGCATCTGCGGCTGACATTCGAGCTGCAGTTTGTACCGTCGTGACCCAAGGAATGATAAGAAACTGTTTACTTCAAGGACAGCTCCGAACCAGGCAGCCTGTAATCGGTATTCCATCGACTGCAAACCATTGCCTTTTCCGACGGCAGAGGTGCCGCGACAGAGCTCACTAGAGGTCGGAGTGGAGATCTGTTGTAATTTTTGATGAAAACAGATTCTGAGTTAGTGCCAGTGGTGGCTGTATATTGGTCAGAAGGAGGCCAGGGGACCGCCTGCATCCAAGCGGTCTACGGCCTAGTCAAACGGGACTCACACCTGGAGTTATGGTGTCTGGAGCAATTTCCTACGACAGCAGGGGCATTCTTGTGGTTATCCCAAACTCACTGACTGAAAATTTGTCGTCAGTCTGTTAATTTAACCAGTAGTACAGCCCTTCATGAGTAGCATTCAAGGGGGCTTTTGCCAACCGGATAACGCTCGCCCTCACATCGCTGCTGTAACGCAATGTGCTCTACAGAGTGCTGACATGTTACCATTACCTGCAAAATCACCAGGTCTGTCTCCAATTGATAACGTATGGGATATCATGGGATGGCACCTCGAGCATCATCCACAATCAGCAATGACGCTCCTAGTATTGATACAGCAAGTGCAACAAGCATGGAACTCCATACCTCAAAGTGACATTCGGCACCTGTATGACATAATGCATGCACGCTTGCAGGCTTGCCTTCAAAATTCTGGAGGTTACATACTCTATTAAATTAACATAATTTCACATTTGTACAGCATTTTCTTGAGCTTAAATTAGCCAGTGATCTTGTACATTTAATCAATTAAACATGTTAACTAGACAATTGCATCACCCAAATTTCATTACTCTACGGCAATTTTTTCTTGGTGTTGGGATTTTTTTTTCCGCCAGTGTATTTGCTAATCAAAAAAGGTGGGGGGAGGGAGGTGTTATACCTTGTTACTAGGCTTCAGGACACAAGAATTAAATTTTTCAGCATAAATCAGGAATCAATTTTAATCATTTATCAATCAATCATTGGTATCAAATCACTTTTATCTAAATGTGACCGGTAAGTGCCGTCTACTGTATAATCCAAAAGTTACTGATATTTTTCCAAGTTTAACTCCAATAATGCAATTGTATTCAACTATAAGTTTTAAAGTTCTTATGAAGTTTGCAAAAATAACTATTTTAACACGTTTCAATAATAACGATTTAATGATTCAAATTAATGATTATTTATTTTTCCACAATTTATACAGGGACTTCTTTCATTGTATTTGGACCAAAAAAGTTCTTTGAAGGGTGAAAATTTGTCATTAATTTTTTTATACGAACACTGCGTTGCATGGATTTTCTGTTTCCAAAGTATGATGCATTCTTTTTTTCTTGCTCTGATTGTATCACGGATTAAGTGCATGTGACAAAAATTATGCAGGTGCCAGACCCATTTTATACCTACACTCTCTCGAAATGCTCTTGGATTTTTTTAATTATTTTTTTTTTCACTAGTCATTTAAATATTCTCCAGAGTTGAGGTTTGTTATACACTAAGGATTGCATCAATGGTACAAGATTTATCTCTATACATCTCAAATAATCAAGCAAATTAGATAATAAATTGAAGTTTTGGCTGGAAGATGTGAGCTATTGATAATTCGAACTATTTTGAAATATAGAAGACTTAAAAGTAAATAAATACAGAAAGAAAACTTCTTAACCTTTTGGAATTTTTCTCTACGTGATTGTAGAAAAACTTAATTGGTCTACCTTCTGAGTGATTTTAAATAAAAAACTTTTAGGCAAACTCTCATTACATTAAAAAATATGTTTGTAAATTCATTAAACTATAATTTATTTCTAAATATTGGCAGGTTACTTTGCGTTGATTAGATTATACATTTGCTAATAATGTGTAAAATTTAAAAACTTTTGGGGAAAATGATTCAGTTTTGCAAGAAAAAAAAAAGGACACATGTTATTTTTTAATACATTTAGTTTGAACCATGCTTTAAATCTGCATAGTTTAAATAAAACAAACCTGGAAAAAATCCTCGGAAAATGTACATATCAGAGTGAAATAAACATAATTATCTAAACACAAATTGCACTCCCCCCCCCCTTCTTCCTTTTCATTGTTTTAACATCATTATGATATCACTACAAGTTTTTTAAGCAAGTGACATCAATAAATAATTACTGAAACCGTTCGCTTTAATATAAATACATTAACCTTTTGGATCCGGGCTGTTTTTTAGAAATTTTTCTTTCGACCCAGATAGTACGACAGTTGAACCACAGATTTCTCTTCCATTGAAAAGAGAAGGTATAAACTGTCGTACCAGACGTATGAAACCTTGAAAAAATCCCCGGCTCCAAATTGTTCGAGTGAAAATCTCAACCCCGTCCTCTAAAAAAAAAAAAGACTTACGGTACAGCATGTGTACCGCCCGGCTCCTAAAGGTTAAATAATATTTTCACATTAGAAATAAAAGATAAAATGAAGCAACACTTTTCGATTTTGAAAACTCCTCCCAGAAAAGTTTTTTGGCTGTCCCGCTGTATGTAAGCAACACACTTTTGCATTAAAAAAAATAGGAATAAAGCAGGACTTTATGAAAAAAACATATAAAAGTAAAATATTCTATAAAACATAAGCACACACACCCAGTATTAAAAATCATTCTGTAATTTCTTTTGATTTCACTTCAATGATTTTAGTTTTGTGAAGGGAATACTTTTAGAATTTTTCTATCTAAACAGAGCTGGAAGTCAGAGATCATTTAAAAGGAAGTTTTCTTTTTGTGCTTGTATATTTGATTAAAATTTTCTAATTATAAACCCAAAAATGATGCTGCATTGTTAAAAATATGTATATTAGTGCTGTCTCTTTTATGTTAATATTATTAACTGCTAAATTGAGAGATTCCTTCATTAAATAATAAATACTTGATGCATATAAAGTTGATGTATTATAATGTACATTAAAGCAAATCTCTCGTATTCCACCATACTCTTTTGCTGCCATGCTTTATGGAAACAAGTATTTATTATGATTTTTCAAAACTTGAATTTAAAAGTAAAATGATTTATTTATTTTTTAGAGGCACCTTATGAAAAGCTCGAATAAAAAGAGAGATGAACTTGGGTTTCGCCATTCAGCTTTTGAAGTGGTAAGTAACATAGCCCTGAAAAATCAATGAGTTTAAAAAAGCTTTTTCCTTAATTTATCAAAAGGTTGACCTGAAAACTAATGAAACGAAACATTATTCTTAGCTTCAATTAAATTGCTCATGATTGACTTGTTCTCAATAGTCTTAACACATCATCTACGGATTATATTCTGAGTGTATTAGAATATGTAATTTATTGTCTTTTAAAATTTCTTTTTTATTGCAAGTTTTGTGATTGTTTGCAATTTCTGTAGCATCTCTAAAGACATACAAAAAATTTAGAGTTGTGATTAAGTCTGAGACCCTAACTCATCAAGTTAGTGTCTTGCAGCCATAAGTACTAAATTTTAAAACCTACACAAAGATGTAATTTTTATTTTGGATCTCGATATATATCAGTTTCCCAAAGTGACCCACATGGACTGTAAGGATCATTCTGTGCATTCTATAAAGCACCAAAAACAAATTTTACCTTTGAACATACATAAAATCTTTTTTTTTATACAATAAAAATAGAAGATAATATACATAAAAGAGGAACAAAGTCAACTAAAATCCCTTTTTGAATTTTGTTTTGAAGTTGGCCCCATTTTTGTATTCAATATCTGTTGGAGTCACCATATGCAATTTCATTGTTCCTGAATGTTTCTTTTTCTTTAAGTATGCAGGTTCACATCTAATAAATGCACACAAAGCACAACTAGCAAATGGACTGTCTTTATTGAATTTTCAGAGCATTTAAGTGAAGCAACATATTTTCAGATGCATGAACATACTTTTGATCGTGCAACATTCTTGCAGTTACGTTGATAAACTCATTTCAATTTGCCATACATGCGGTTTTATACAGTTCCTTGGTGGTGCTTTAACACTGACACATTTTTTTTTTTTTTTTTTTCAAAAGCAAATCAAGTTTTTGAAAAAAAAAAATACTGGATATTATGCAAATTTTAAAAGCTTAATAGTGCAGTATAACCTCTCAATCCTCACAAATTTGAAGCAAAACACAAAAGATGTACTGCCAAAGCATCAAATTCATCCTTGCTACTAGAAAATATTTTTAACCCTTATTTTATGTAGCAATTTTACCAGATTTATGTTTTGTACAGTTTTCATTAATAAAAGGATGACTAAAAATTTAAGTTTTTTTCTTCTTTTAATTTCTCACTCTGCAGTAAACGTTATCCCGGAGGTGATTGTATTCCGGTATTTTACCGGATTTCCGGTATTTTCATGATTGACTCTGGTATTTTCTTGTTTGAAAATACCGGAAATAAAATATTTTTAATTATGCTTTTATCGTCCCACCTCAGGAATTTTTTTTGCTTTTCCGAATTTTCGATGATTATATCAATAATTATAAAAATGTTTATCGAATAAAAATGTTGAGATTCGCGGAATAAATAGTAATTCTGTTAGACCTTTGCTTTCTCCATAAAATATTTTTTGGAGATTATTTGTTCAACACCAGCTCAAAAGTAACTTTATTGTTCATTTACAATTTGATTAAATCCATGCACAATATTTTGAATAAAAACTACTTGTGTGTGAAACTATTTGATAATATGAAATGTGTTAGTTCATGAAAGGAAATTAATTATTTTATATGTATGAATATAAAATTAGGTGTGCTTAAGTACTGTCAGTCCATCACGAAAAAAGCTCCCGCCGGATTGTCTGCACCAGTCTATTACCATAGAAACGGACCTGATTCATTGTCTGGAAGGGTTAGCAGTATGTTTTTTGCGCGGCAATTTGCCATTCATCTTCTCACTTTTGTGTAGTCGCGCGGGTTTTTCAAACAGCTAGCTTCCAACGAAAAAATGAGACCTGCCTCGTTACTATAGCTACAGACAGGCAGACATTTCGGCGGGAGCTTTTCTCGTGATGGACTGACAGTAAGAGGGGCCTTAGTTTTACCCCCCCCCCCCCCACACACACACACATATACACATTTTTTCTTTAAAACTTTCAGGTATTTTTTTATGAACTCACAATCACCCCTGCGTTATCCCAACAAAACCGTAAATGTAAAAAGAAGCCAAGCTCAGTCGAATCAACGTATGAGCAGTTTAAAGCAGTCAGTGTCACCAGTAAAAGAGTTGAAATCTAACAGACTCCAAGTTTTATAGCGGTTCCGTTAACTTTTGTCGTGAGAGTTAGTAAATGTTCAATAATTTATTTTAAAAACATTTTGTTAGCTCCTTTCATATTGGCTTCCTAACTAAACAAGTTTTAATCGTCACCAAATTATGTAAAAAAAGTAGACTGTGTCAATTAGAAATCAAGAAAGGAACTGACGAAATGTTTTGAAAATAAATTAATAAGTGTTTTACTATTTCTCATGACTAAAGTTAATGAAACTGCCATAGAACTTGGAGCCCGTTCGATTTCAACTCTTTTATTAGTGATACTGACTGCTTCAAACTGCTAAAACATTGACTCTGCCAAAATTGGCTCCTTTTTTACTTTTATGTGTTTGTTAGGATAGCATGCATTTTTGAAAAGCTGAAGTAAAAATTAATTCGTTTATTAAAGGCATTGCTATAATTTCTCATTCTAATGCAACTCTTAATGGATTATTTTTTATTTTAATAAAGTTTTTAATCTGACCTTCAATAATTTGTCAGTTTAAAACTAAAACATTGATTTTAAACTTAAGTAACTTGGTTTCGGTAACTTTTGACAAGTAGATAGGCGGGGTTTTTTCCATTTGTTTGGCCAACCATTTAAAAACTGCTCCATGATTCTCATAAAAAAGGCTATTTTTTGCTATTTTGATACAGTTTTTTGACTTTTCAGATTTTTCCCTTTAAATATGAATGAAATCGTACCTTAATGCCAAAAGAGTCTAAGGCACTCGGAAGTAGGCAAACATTTTCACGAGTGAGTGTATATCTACGTAAAAAAACACCAAAATTTCACTTTTCAGATCTTAATAACTTCAAACTAAAAGAGGTATATTCATAAAATTTATGATTAATGGTGTTCTGCGGCCATCTATTAGACATTAAGACTCAGGGCAAGAATGTAGACTCAATAGTTCTGACGAAATGGAAGGGTCAAAAGAAGCACGAAATGGTTCGTGTAAAATACACACTAGTAGATGTGCAGCCCGTTTTCATTTCTGATTTCCGAATTTGACTTTCACACTGCCAAGTTTCTTAATCAAATTGTTTCTTTATCAGTGACCAAAAATGCCTTTCAAGTTGATTTTTAAAAAGCTCAATATTTAGAAGATTCCAAAACCCCCACAATAAACTTTCACTTTTTTCTGATACATTTTTAAATTGCCCATGAGTTTTCCACATTCTGCTTTCATCTGTTGCTTTTATAACACCATTTGCTAAAATCTAACATAACCTCATAATTTACTTTTATTTTGAAATGCTTGAATGTAAATATTACCCTGTTTTACTAATTTTAAAACTGGCACTAGCTAGAGGGTCCACAAAAACATAAAATCTGCAAGAGGTTCATGGAATAAAAAGGTTTGAGAACCTTTGATCTGTATTCTTAAAAATAAAATGCTGGAAGAGAAATATTTTTAAATTTTCAGGTTGGAGATATCAAATAATTTTTAAAAAACATACTCTAAAATATTGATTCTGTACACAAAATACCTTCGTCCAATAAGATCCTAAATTCTACTTTTCACAAAGTAAATTTGATCATTGTTTGTTCTAGGGTCAATCAGTCTCCAAATCAACAGACTCAATACCAAGAACAACAAAAGCCTCTTCTGTAGAGGCATTATGCTTAGAAGGAAAGGAATCGAGTAAATTTGCAGAGTTAAGAAAGAATTTCCTTCGAGCATCAAGAAAGAAGAAAGTTCATAAATTTGTAGCTGTTGAATAAAAATGAAAGAGCTATTCATACTTGTTTTTACCTAGCAATAGTTAAATAGAACTTTTTATGTAGAAGGGAATTTAATAACTATCTTCAAATGTTATTTTACTATTGAAACTGTACATTAATTTGTATTATAGATGTCAAAATTGTAAAAATGCTATTTTGTATTATATAGTGGTCTAGAATCAGAAAATACTTTATATTTTAATAGTTTAATTGTTTTATTAGACTAAACAACACAAAGTATCTTAAAACAAAGCACTATAGTTCAAAGCATAGATAAGAGCTTCATGATAGTACTTCTGATGCTTCTAATTTTGCTAAAAAATATTGTAAATATTGCTTGTTGAGGTATCAACCTAATACACTCCCATGAAAATGCATAAAAAAGTCCACATTTGTTTGGTCCACCTTTAACGATTTCTGAAACATTCGACAAGATTTTCAAGGTTTATGACTCCACATAGATTTTGCTTTGAATTAAGCATATATTTAGAAAGCTGTATATTCATGTGGTGTGTTTGTATATAGGGTATCCACACTAATCAATATCCATAAGCTAATTTCTAAGGTGTTAGAGATAGGCGTAAAGTTCCAATTGGTAAAAAATCTTTAAATTACAGAAGGAATAATAATTATAAAGTTTTGATCAAACAATTCAATTTTATAAAAATTACAATATTTATCTTTCTATACAGCTCCACAATCCTAGAAATCATATTCACTAACATTTTCTTGACATGGTTACGTGTAAAGCTTTTTTTTAAGTATCTCCCTTCCTATGACCAAAATTGACCGAGTTACAAAGTTTTGTAAAAATCACGATTTTCGAAGATTTTATTGAACTCAATGAGAGAATTCTGAAAGGGCCATATACAAATTTACATAGTGTGGAATCGATTCAAATTTACTTTGTTTCTTCTCACGGGACGAATAAAGTAATTTTTAACAATTTAGAACCCTTTAAACCTCTAACACTCTTTTAAACAAACTCCTATGACAATTCCCTTATAATGACGGATGCAAAAAGTCCCATTCGGCTTTTTCATAGAATCAATATTAATGAAACATTCATTATAGAACATCAAACTGAATCGTCAGATCCAATTTAACTTGTACATGGATTTCTAGCACTTGTGAACAAGAAACGCACTTGATGGAAACAATAAAAGATTTCTGTGTAGCTAAATTAAATTAATAAAGAACAATTTTGTTTAGAAAAATTAATAGGGTCATTTCACAGTATTGGGTGTTACATATTTGACATTTTAACTAAACTGAAACATTTTTTGTTCATAATGAAACTACAAATAATGAAGCTCTATTGCAAATATTTCAGAATTTTGCTGTAAAATATCCCACGCATAACACTGACCTAGTAACAATATCATGCAAAATGAATTTCGCTGAAATAATTGTCCTGCAAAAAAGACTACTAATATAACAACATATATATATATATATATATATATATATATATATATATATATATATATATATATATATATATATATATATATATATTTTAAAGCCTTTTACCCAAGGTCAATTGCTGTTGGATTGGCTTAAAGTTGCATTAATATTTTTAACTATGCATCAGACACTTAGAATTAAAATGTTTGGGGAAAATTCAAAGCAAATGTATAAAACCAAGTAAAAAAGATAAAGGTTGGTTTTCTTGAAAATGATACAAAAATCGTGTGACACTTTTAATAATTGCCACATATCAAGCATATTTTATAGGTTCTTTATTTATTTAATAATCTAAAACTGGGATTTGTACCAATAGTTAACATGAGTAATTCATAATTTGATTTTAAAATATTTTGATCATTCTGTTACATATGTAGATACAATACAAATACAAATGTGACGACCAGCAGCAGGCTCTGGGCCCAACTGAGCTGGTCCTAGTCAAATTAAAGACCCCAATGAAGATCAATGGCCCTCTTAAAGATATCTATTCCATTGCTCCTTACCACCTCTTCCGGTAAACTGTTCCAAGATACCACTACCCTGCTAAAATAGTAATTTTTTCGAATTTCCAGATTAGCCTGAGATTTGAACAGCTTAAAACAATGACTCCTTGTCCTGCTTTCTGTGCAAAAATCTAACCCTGCAACATCATTCATTTTGATAAACTTAAATAACTGAATCATGTCCCCTCTGGTTCTCCTTTGCTCAAGAAGCCATAAGCCTTTAAAAAAAATGTTCTAATCATAAAGAGCCAGTGCTTCAAAAGCTCATTCTGTTTGCATTTATATTTTTTAAAAAGACTTTTGTATTATTAACACAAATGTTATGTATTGGACATTCAATATTTCGGACAAAAAGAATGATTCCCCATTTACAGGTTCAGAGACTCATAGCAATGCGTTTTTTAGTGCTTTGTAAAACATTTAAATGTGCATTTCTTGCGGCCCCTATGATTGTGCCTCCTTTCCCCTATGCATTTACAAGGTGATTAATCTACCATTGATTTTCTAAGGAAAATGCTCAGGGTTCACGAAAACAGATGCTAGTTAAACAAAGGTTTTGGGCTTTGGGTTTACACAAGGTGTCCCAGTTAAGTGTTTAGGGGGTATGGGGGGGGTGCATCCTAATGACTCAAAATCATAAAGCAATGCCAGGTTGGAGATGCTTTCCTCAAGTGCTGATGTACACAGAAACACCATAAAAAAAAGAGACATAAGAAAAAACAATAATAAATGCGACACACACATGCATAACACAAGTTCTGTCAAGAACTAAGCAAGCCTACTTAACAGTTTACCAACATCAATACTCTAACATCTTTATTAAAAGCAGTTCACTTTGTGTTAAAATGAGTAAAAAACCGATAAAGCGACGTTTAAAAACACAAATAGATGAAGTTAAAATTGGCAAACATGTTTCAAAAGCATAAAGCTTCCTTCTTCAGTGCCAAGCATGAAATGGAAAGAAACAAAGTGCCGGGAGAGTTTAAATAGCAAAGGAGCAAAAGCTAGGCCAATCAGGTGTCAGCGTGTGCCGAGCCCTGATTTGGAGTTGCGTTGTCAGAAAATTTAAAAGCATGAAGTAAAATTGGCGAGATGTGTGGAACTGCAAAAGATTCGTTACACATATTACTTAAATTTTTATGAACATGAAAGGCTTCTAAGAAATCCAACTCGCCAACAGTTGAAGGTCTGCAAATAATTTTAGCTTCGGAGAAAACAAATCTATGGCCCATTTCCCAACAGTGTTTCGCGAGTGAGGATAGAGGAAGAAAGAACTCTCAACATCCTCAATCGCGAAACACTGTTGGGAAATGGGCCATAGATTTGTTTTCTCCGAAGCTAAAATTATTTGCAGACCTTCAACTGTTGGCGAGTTGGATTTCTTAGAAGCCTTTCATGTTCATAAAAATTTAAGTAATATTTGTAACGAATCTTTTGCAGTTCCACACATCTCGCCAATTTTACTTCATGCTTTTAAATTTTCTGACAACGCAACGCCAAATCAGGGCTCGGCACGCGCTGACACCTGATTGGCCTAGCTTTTGCTCCTTTGCTATTGAAACTCTTCCGGCACTTTGTTTCTTTCCATTTCTTGCTTGGCACTGAAGAAGGAAGCTTTATGCTTTTGAAACATGTTTGCCAATTTTAACTTCATCTATTTGTGCTTTTAAACGTCGCTTTTTCGTTTTTTTACTCTAACATCTTATTTATATTCTCCTTATTATTTAAGACAATGTATACCAAGCACATATTTTTCAGCGCATAATTTCTATTTCTAAAATGAAAGATTCCTCTCACAACAAAAAGAAGTTTGTTTTAATCAGACTATTCACTCAGCAGTTATTGGGGGGAGGGGGGGACAGGTTGTTTGAACGGTTCAAAGTTGAACAAAAATATTTTCATTCAAATATGAGAATGAGATGTGCTTACCGAGATCTTTTGAACAAAAAAACTGTTTCAATTGGACTTCATTCAAAAGTTATTAGGGGGCACAGATTGATTAAACCAGTGGTTCTCAACGGGGGCAATACCGCCCCCCTGTGGGCGGTGGGAAGATGCTGAGGGGCGGTGAACATGTTTTGGGCAGTAGGGGGGCGGTGGGTATATTTTGGGCGATAAGGGGGCGGTGGGAAAATTTGAGGTCAGTGGACGATAAATGTATTACAATTTAATTTTAAATTTAAAAATCAAAATTAAATATTGTATTCAATCACGAATCCAACTTGAATTATTTGTGCCAACCATAAATCAACTTATGCACTCTGAAATATCTTATTTCCTTACGTTTTTTTAAGGTGCATGTTTTGCTTTTAAAATAGTTTAGCTTTTTTCTTCCTTTTCTCTCCTCTCTCTTTTTTGTAGCGATTTGGCTTTTTAGTGATCTTTTGCATCCGACAACCTTGAAAGAGAATGCTACCTAAAGAAGAAATGCTACAATTAATCGCAGTTGCAATCAGGGCTGCACATTTTGGCTAATTTCGATCACACACAGCCACATGAAATTCAAAAGCATTAGCCAAACCATCGCTTGGTTATTTTTTAGCCGAATTGTTGATTGATTCTTTCTACTATTACAATGTTATTTCGAATAACTTTATATATTTTTTTAGTAATGCATCTATATTTTACTTAGTAATTATCATGCCTGTAAAAAATGCCGTACTTCATCTGTAGATGAAAATGGTCCAATTAAGTTCTCAAGTTTTAGTCGCCTACTTTGATAACTTCGCTAAACGAAACTGGTTTACCGACTGAACAATTCCTAGATTAGAATACCAGATTTTAATGTTTATTGCCAAAATTTAATGGATTCACCATGTTCTCTTAAGTTATCTTAGTACCTACGGGAAAGTAAGTCTCCCCCAAAGTTATTCAATTTCTCGATGGGAGCGGGTATTCGTGCAAATTTATTATTTTCCTTGGTTTGGTTATTTCCCTAAATTTTACCTAGTAACCGTATTGAAATGCTTAAGTGCTCGCCCAGTTTGACTGGTTTGACCTCAGTGTTTTCACTTTGGCTTTTTCTCATTTCATTCATTTACTTTCATGGTATATTTTTAGGGAAATCTCCTTTGATGATGCTCACATTTATTACCGACCTCTCTCTTCAGTCTTTGCACAAAGACTTCTATAAGCTCTTTGAGGACATTTTTTCTCTGAACGTTCCTCAATGGGTCATCAGCCCTTTTGAAAACATTGAGACACCAGATGTTCAGTATTAGGAAGAATTGGTTGAACTTTCAACTAATGAATTTTTGAAAACTGGTTTCCGGAATGTTAACAATGTTGCAGGATTTTGACTGCAAGGAAACATTAGTAACCTTTATGTGGGCTATCGTCATTTTTTTTTAATAATCTTCCCCCTCTTCCTACCTTGTCAAATGAGGATTCAGTGTTGTCACCTACCTAGTTACAAAAAAGAGAAATCGTCCCAAGAGGGGTTTTGCGCCTTCATCTTACAAAAAAATATTTAGCCGACTGATTAAATTGGCTTTGAATCACCAAGCACAAATATCTCACTAGCATATATTTCTGAAGTAGAATATTTTCTTTTGAAAGTCGAATATTTTTTAGGCCTAGATGTGTTTAAATTTCTAAATTCGTCATTTTAATTCTATATATAATAATGTATACCGAGGGAAAATATATGTTGCTTAACCGTTTTGTAAAATTCTGAAAGGAAATTATGTTAAGCTTTTTACCTATTTTCGCAAACCCCCTCACTTTTAACATGAAGGGGGGCGTTGGAAAAAATTTCACTCCTTAAGGGGGCGTTGGTCGTGAAAAGGTTGAGAACCACTGGATTAAACAATTCAAAATTGAACAAAAATTGTTCAAATATGGAAATGAGACGTCCTCACCGAGATCTTTCAAACAAAATAAAGTATTTGTTGGATTTTTTATTCAAAAGTTATCAGAGGAGAGAGCACAAACACACATCTTTCCCTCCTCAATACCCTACTTTTTCAAGTTAAAAATCCGAATCCCTTCTCTTTCCCTAATACCATCAAAAGTAATCTACAAATGCATTTTTAAGACTTCAATTTTGAATATTTTCGGAGGAGAACCCCCACTCCCCCCTATGCAAAATTTCTTGCCTCAAGACTGCATAAAGATTGATGTGTCAAAAACAACAATCTTGTTTCAAGATTGTTATGCTACTGGTTTTCAGTTGTCAGCGTCTTCCACAAGATTGTCAGTCAAGGAGTATGCAACCTGCTAATATTAAGATGGGTTGTTTTTGTAATTTTGAATACAGATTGTCATATCAAGGCAGTGGCGTATATCGGTTAAAATTTTGGAGGGGGACCAATATAACTTAGGGCTTAGGTATCCCCCCGACCCCACATTTTTTTATAAAATCTTTTTGCAATCTACTGTTATTGAATTTCTGTAATGCCTGATCTTCAGTTTTTCCAAGTTGATTAAGTAAGGAGAAAAAGTTCCCTCTGGAACTATTTTCAATATTGAAGCTAATTTTAGGCTGTATTTGATGACAGTAAGGGGTCCGGGCTTCTTCCCGAAACTTTCTGCAACAAAAGATTTAAATACTTAATTTTAAGCTATCTGTGGTGAAGTAAATCGATTGAGGAGGATTCAAGGAATCTCTCTGGAAATTTTTCGACACCTAAGTTTTACTTTAGGTCGTGTTTCATAATGATAGAGTTGAAAAGGTTGCCTCCTGAAATTTTAAATTAAAGTCAATTTCAGACTACCTCTGGTAAGGAAAATTTCAGGGACTGTCGATAAACCCCTCAGAAGTTTCAGAAATTTATTTTGTAAAAACCTAAGTTCAAGTTATCTTTGGAGACGTTCAATCACGAAGATTTCTTCAATTTTTATCAAAATTGGAAACATAGAGGAGCAGTTTCATTTTATCTTCGGTAACAACGTTAGAGAATGGCAACGTTAGCAATGTGGTTTTGAATCCTTCCCTCAAAAATGTTTTAGAATAAATATCCTGAAAATGTATTCAGGGCTCTCTTAAGTAACTGTAGGAAAAGGAATCGCGTACTGTTTCCCTGAAATGTTGTGATATTGAAGTTTAAATCTTATATCTTTAAGCGAGCAATTCTTGTATATATATATATATTTCGGATCTCGAAAACGGCTCTAACGATTTTGATAAAATTTTGTTTTTTGATAAAGTTTTGGTTTTTGAGTTCATCTACATTAGCATTTTTTCTGTAAAAACTTGAGTTTTCACAAAAAACCATGTTTTTTGTGCCTTCATTAAAAGTTTGAGGAGCTTTCTTTTCACCATTTTCTTTATGATTACAATCATTGTTAATGTTTCATAGCAAACACGTTTTATTATAACAATGGGTTTTATTTCATGGGTATATTTCATTTCATTTGGCGCCGAAGGCGCAGGAGAGGTTGATGAGAATGGATGCAGTGTCCCTGTATCGAGTTTCATATTTAATCACATCAGTGTAAATTTAAATTTTTATGGTACTTGGCAACGTCAGAATTGTTGATTTTGAAATGTAAAGAGATTGATCAAAATAAAGTTATTGTGGTGTGATTTTACGGTGCGCATTAAGGTGGTGGTTTTAAAATAAATTACGGCTGTTTTAAATGCATAATTGCAACCAAGGACTTAAAATGCTTTTCAAGTTTATCTAAATAAGTACTTTCGAAGCAGTAAGCAACCGTCCCGCAGCCAGGGCTAAGGTGGAAGGTACTGCATGCATTGCAAGCAGGGCTGCGGAGTCGGAGTCGAAGAGTCGGAGTCAGACTGATTTTGGACCAAAGGAGTCGGAGTCGCTGAAAAACATGTCGACTCCGACCACCTCCGATTTGGATGAAATTTTATGGAGGTGAAAACATATCTTTGAAACTAACAGATACAAATTTTCAGCGTCCAATATCCAAATCCTATAAGCATCTAGGATCAATAAAAAGGGCTTCAAAATGGCGGGTCTGCTTTGTGAAACGAATTGCTATGTTTGGGCTTATGCAAGTGAATAAAAAATATTTGCAGTAAAAATGCAATGTGTTAAAATAAAGTCTGGCAATTTAACAAGAAAAGGATTAGTTTTGTACGGAGTCAAATGAAAAGAGCGGTACTTGTCTTTTGCTCTGGAGAAAATGAACTTTTTGGGAGGTCACAGTGACCTCCGAGAATTGCGGTAAATGTGGTGAAATTACTTGCGAGAATTCTTGAGAAAATCGAACTTTTTGAGAGGTCACAATGACCTTCCATGACCTCCAACTGGGATACCCCAGCTTGCTACCCCCCCCCCCTAAAGTGAGTCCTGGCTACGACCATGAATAAAAATGAAACTTTTAAAAATTTACTTAACATTTCAACCTTTGTTTTGGGTTTTTCCCTCTTCACATTTGGGTAAAAAAAAATAAATAATAAAAAAAGCAGGGGTCGGAGTCGGAGTCGAAAGTTTTAAAATGTCGGAGTCGACCATTTTTCTTCCGACTCCGCAGCCCTGATTGCAAGTACTTCGAACTTTAGAAAAAAACACGTTTTACAAAACTTTTTTTTTTAAACCGAGTGGGGCTCGTCCGCCAGGTACTATGCTATAACTAGTTGGAAGAAGAGAAAGGGCTACCCAAGTAACACTGAAACGCAACCTTTACGTTTCATTACGTTACAATTGGTTGACAGATCGTTACTGTTTTCCAGGCAACGTGATAACACGCTATTTTGAAGATTCGTCACAAAAGCAAAATTTTGAAACGCAACATTTCGTGGCAAATTAAGTATACTTGAAACGTTGACAAACATGCTGATAACGCAGCATCACGTTGCTTATCGTTGTTTGTTACATCCACTGCTCAACTAGTCGCTTTTGGCGGGAATCTTTGCATTCTTCATTGTCGAGTCTCTGCTGTTGTGTTGTGGTGCGTGATCGGTTTTCATTTTGTAATTTTGCTCAATCAGTCAATTAGATTCAAATAAAGGTATGTATTCTGCAGTATTTTTTTTTGTGAAGTTTTTTCTTTCTGGTTAGTATTCGTTGTCTTTAGTTCTAAAAACATGCTTTTCTTATTTTAGTACTTTGGAAATTTCTTAAGAGTCCGTAACCCTAAATAGTGTTATCGTCGTTGATTTAAATCAACGTCGATAAAGATCACCTTGATCGGTTTGAATAAAGATGATATTTTTTTGACAAAAGCAATTGAATAAAATCATTCAATTATATAATTTTTATTTAAAATGTTTGTAAATCTTTGATCTTGATGAATCGGTAAAAAGTCGAATGCTGCTGCAAAGTCATGAAGAGTTGCAAATAAAGGTTGATATAACGTTAAAAATGTCATTGATGTAGCGTTTCAGTATCATTGACAAACCGTGACAAGCAACTGTTCTGCAACCGTTGCATTACCGAAATGCAACTTGACAAATTATCGCTCTTTTTACGTTACAAGTAACGTTATGTCATCTAGCTCGTTTTTCATAGGCAAACGTCACGATGTTTTTATCAAGAAACGTTCTAATGTAATTAATTTCCAGTAGCGATTGTAATTTGCAATCGCCTGTTTCACTTGAATTCCTGCCTTAGGCAAGAATTCAAATGAAACACCATTGCAATCGCTTCGAGGCTATCGCAAATTGCGATCGCTACTGGAAGTCGAATTACATTAGAATCACATCTCGTAGCGATTGCAACGTATCCAAATTTGGGAATTTGCGATTGCATTGGTGAGTTGCGATCGTCCTTGTTTCACTTGAATTCCTGCCTTAGACAGGAATTCAAGTGAAACACGCTACAATCGCTACTGGAAATGAATTACATTAGAACGTTTCTTGATAAAATCATCGTGACGTTTGCCTATGAAAAACGAGCTAGATAAAACGTCACAGCCTACTTGGCGAATAGGGCAGTAGCAGCCACGTGCTTTTTACATAGCAACGGAGCCTGGCAACCGTTCCTGGTGGACAAGCAACTCCATGTTTACCGTATGTATAGCATGGTATTGCGAGTGCGCAGTTGCTTTTCTAGCCTTTTTTAATTGTAAAATGTGTTTTTACACAGGAATTCTGGTGAAACACTGTTTGCGCAACTTTTTGCACGCGCAACGCAGAAAAATTGCGTATTTCCTCCCCTCTTTTCGTAAACCGGATTCTGGTGAAACGGTTGTTTCCGCAGGTAAAGGCGATGTCAAAACTAAAGTGACTAAGCGATGATCTTGCATTACCTGGAGGTAGCACACGATAAGAAATTTAGAGTAACCAATGAGAGCAGAGTTCTTCGCGGAAAAAAGCGCGGCGCGCTTTTTTTTTTCACTTTTCGTTCCTGCTATTTCATTTAGCATGCGGATTCACACTAGACCTGGACAGCGGGAAGTCACCCGGGCCGGGAAAAACGGTTGACAATTCACACTGCAGAAAATCTGTCACGGGTAGGACGGCTCTATCAATTTGTAACAATTTAATTAACATGAAGTAATGATCTTATTATGATATTCGTATTAACGCAAAAAACTGCAGCTTGATGGGGTTTAGGCAATATTTCTGTATTTCAGAAAATATATTAAACAATTTAAATTTCAGGATTAATAAGAGCAAGCAAATGAAAAAGCATTCAACATATTTCGAGTGTGGTGCAATTTTAGTCCGACTATTATAATGAGGAACGCAAACATTTGACGCACTAAAAAATGTCAAGAATTTCGTCGAATAATATATAATAATAATATATGTAATAATATATTATAATTTATGTAAATGATTCAAACCAATGATAAGATGACCTCCAAAATAACATTAAAGAATAAGATAATTCTTATTTTTTTTTAACAGAAAGTGGTTTCAAAAATAAATAGTCAAGCTTTGCTTATGAAGATTTTTGCTACAGTAGTTTCACTTGACTCACTTTAAAATATCTTCGAGTTTATAGCAAAAGTTAATTTCTGATAAAGTTCAAATTTTATTACTTATAACTACTCCAGATAGCAAATATTTAATAATAGTAAATTTAGTACCAAGCAAAATATTTTGATTTTACGAACAATTGACCTTTCAGTTTTCAACAACTAACAATCAATAAAAATGTTTCATATGTTTAGATTATTAGATGAAATTAGGGAAATAGCGAAGAAAACAAACATTGTATGCTTAACTTTTTGGATCCGGACTATTCGTATAAAAGTTTTCCTTTCGAGACGGGCGGTACAAGTGTTGAACCGCTGATCTCTTTTCTTCTGAAAATGGGAAGGTGCATAGACAAGCACTTGGGTTTTATGACTTTGCGGTTTAAATACAAAGCTGTGATCCCCCAGTAAGGGGGTATGAAATCTTGGAAAAATCCCCAGCTTCAAAGGGTAGAAGAGAAGATTTCAACTAGAGATGGAACGAAGCTTCGGCCGGGCCGAAGCTTTGGCCAATTTGCCCAAATTGCCGAAGCTTCGGTCTGGCCGAAGCATGAGTTGTGATTCGGCCGCTTCGGCCTGAAATTTATGCAGAGAATGAAAGACAAGTAAAAAAGAATGCATGATAGGGTAAGTGCTCCAGTAGTCGGCCAGTCTCCAGTAGTCGGCCACAACGACATAAAACTTCTCATAAATAGTAGTACATTTTTAATTCAAAATCAGATGTGACGCATTCACACATTCATGTACTTATCCTCAATCATCAATCAGTGGCAGTTAAGTTTCGGGTACATTTTCTTGAATTAGTAATGAGTCATTTCATTTTGAATGGTGTGCCCGTCATCCAAGATTGCGATTTTGCTTATTTTTCAGGTAAGATGATTCTGTGACCGACTACTGGAACATTTACTAGTGTTGACAACAGCTAGGATTTTAACATAATTTTCTTTTAATTTCTGAAACAAGTAGATGATTCACTCTCAGAAATGTTCATCCTTGTAAAGTTTTACCTTGTTTTGTTACTGTATTGATAGCTGAAAGTTCTAGGTTAGCTAAGATCAACAAAAGATCTCTTAAATAGCCGACTACTGATGCTTTTACCCTACTATTTTTTCGAATTCACCAAAAACTGAAGCATTTTGCATTAAGAATATTAAGATAAATATATAACACAGCGTAAGTAGTAGTAGATTGGGTAGTTCTATGGTATAATACATGATCATATCCGTTTCTTTATTATAAAACATCAACTGAATTGCAGACTGAGCTTTTCATGTTCCAAGTAGAGCTTCCTACTACTAATTTGCAATAAAAAAATAGTAATGTCGTCTTTTCTTCTACTAGCAGTACAAAGCAAAACAAAACAAGAAAACTTTTAATTAGGGAAATTAATTAGTAAGATTAAGTAGTGAAATTAATTAGTAGTAAGCTGAAAATGTTGTGTAATACTAAGAACATTAAAATAAAAACAACCAAAATAAAAATGAACTTTAATTAATGAAATCAATTTAAGAATGCCACAGTAAGCTGAAAATATTGTGTAACGCTAACAATATTAAAACATATGGAGAAAAGTATAAAACTCTACGCATTTATTATGCATTTAATCCAAAAACTTCAATATGTGCGCCAGCCGAAGTTTCGGCCGAAGCTTCGGCCATTAGTTGGCCGAAGCTTCGGTATTCGGCGCTTCGGCCAAATGCCGCTTCGTTCCATCTCTAATTTCAACCCCATCCTGAAAGGAGAAAAGGCTTGCGGTACAGCATGTGTATAACTCGGTTCTTAAAGGTTAACACTGAAAGAAAAACCATAAAAAGTGCTTTTTGTACAAAAGTAAGTAGGGGAAATATATTTCCCTTCTTGGTTGTGATCAGAGTTATGTATGAAAGTTAAAAAATAGAATGAGACTTAAAGGTAAAACATAACTTTATTTTTTGTTTAAGTACAAAAGATATGGACGCGTTTGTCATACCGCTTGACAAACTTCGAAGAGCAATCCAAAAAAAACTCAACTATTTGCATGCAGAAGAAACATTTAACATTTTGGTGACATCAGTATCAGCATTGCATTGACCTCTCTCTCTCAATTTGCTTGACTGCAACACTCGCCTTCCTCCAAGATTCTTCCTCAAAGCTCGAACTAGATTGAAGTCACTTAATGGGTGATCAGAGAGTGGCAGATTTAGCATGTCGCAAATGCTAGGGGCCTCCACGACTCTGGGGGCCCCGAAAAGTACTCAAAAATGTCAGGAGAATATTTTTTTCAACTCATCACTCTTATGTAGAAAATATACAACAGATCAAGTTTTCCCCCTAGAGTTAAAAAGAGTTTCAGATAAAACATTCCGTACCCTCTTCCAAAAGACTTTTAATTTGCTATTCATATGCTGAAATTTAAATTGAGAAAACAAAAATGAAGCAATTTTCCAGAGAAAAAATGTTTTTGACATTTATTGTCAGGGATTATATCTAGGGGGAGAGGGGATTTAGGGAACTATCCTTCTCCGGAACTCAAATACTTTCTTTTTTTGACTATAAAAAAGGGCTAAAACTAGCCTTATCACCCCTCCCCTTCCACAATTTTTTTTGCTAAAAAATCCTGCCGCTAAAAAAAAAAAAAAACAATCTTGTAAATAGACCGGGAAAAGTTACGTTATCAAATCTAGCTCTATTTTTTGCCGATATTCTCTCATAATTTGACAACATGCACATGTAATATGCGCTCACTCATTACGACATAAAAAGAAAATTCAGTGAAAGAATTTAGTCGTTACCAAAATTTCTAAACAAAGAACTTAAAAATTTTTTATCATACATACGTAAAATTATTATATGCAGTTACGTCATCTCACAATTTTTAAGAGGAGGAGGGGGGGGAGGCGGACAAAGAAATTTTTCTCAATTTCATATTACAGAAAAACAACATGCCAACATTACATAAACACAACATTTTCTCAAAATCAGAGGGGGGTGGGGGAGGGGGGCAACTGGCTCTGGCAGCAGAATATTTTCCAACGGTTTATGCCACAGATTTGACTCTGGGAAATACTGAGAAATAAGATGCTAAACTTCAAACTGCAAGTACATGGTACCTTGGATTAAATCTCGGAAAATACGATAAAAACACTTTGTTCGCTAAAATTCAAGATTTTTTTCTTTAAAAATTTAAGTGGTTCTTCCTCAATTAAGAAATAAACTGCAGCCTTTCTCATAAAAATGAAATAAATCATGCTGTTTCGACTACCAGAATTCTGTTTGGTACATTTTTGATGTTTCGTCACCAACTATTTGAAGTTTATTTCAGAACTCAAGTCAGGAACTCTCCTACCTTATCTCTTGTCAATCACAAGTCGTAAAAAACAAAGTAAATAAAAAACATTCAAAGTTCATAAAGCTATAAAAGAGCAAGAACTTTTATCCTTAGAAATTCAAAATATTTAAATTCAACATATGCCAGGGAAAAAACTTTCTATATTGAATGTAAATAAATGTGCAACAGCTTACCTGAATGCAGATTCATACAATCATTGTCTTCTTTTAAGAGAGTCCTGAAAGCTAATCTAATCTAAAGCTAGAAGAAACTCTAGTCAATTGAAAAGATTAGCCATCGGGAACTATTCCCTTTTTTCATTTTTTCATCTTCCTGCCCTTTTTTTTTTTGTCTTCCTGCCCTTTTTTTTCATCTTCCTTCCTTTTTTTATCATCTTCCTTCTAAAATATACATACATATTCGGTATTATATAAATTCAGACGTAGAGTAGCTTGAAGAGTTAAATCCTCCTCAACTAGCACATATGTTGACAATTTAATTGTTGTCAAGTTTCATATGATGCAAAAAATAGCTCAGTACTTAAGAAAAATATATTTTTTGAAAAATGACCACCGACACTTAAAATATAGAACAAGGAGCGAAATTCTGTAAAATAAAAATGCTAACGAAGCAAGTGGCAAAACATGTACAAGTTTTACATTTGTTTCATATTTCATTGTGCGTAAATAATTGCTTTACACCATTGTTATCTTATTTTATCAGAATTAAATTAATTGAAAAGTAGTCGATACAAATTAAAACAAGACTTTAGCTCCTGGACTTTACCGATTAAGTTCTAAACAGCAGAACAGTACCATACTCATGTCGTTTGAATATTCGATAAAAATAGATCTAACTTATGTACTTCATATTATTCAACATCATAAGTTCAAAATTATTTTTGAATATTGACTAACTATACGTTTACTGACATGGAAAATAAATTTTATTTGACTAACTATATGTTCTTATTTTCAACATCAACATTACTAATATTTATGAGACCTATTACAGGTTAAATGGAAATATAGGAAAATTTTAACATGTGTGTTCCGATTGACCCCTATCAGCGGGGTGAATCGGAATACCTCGTTCTCTGTATATATGCAAATATTAACTGCTCTACATCTTTTGTCTTGGTTTGGAATATTAAAAACAAAAGAAGACCTAAGTTTTTACCCAAAAAATCAAATTAAAAAAAATCTTTTAACTATTTTTTTACAATCAGAGCTGGAAAATGTACCGATTCAGCCCGTTTTGTAATACTTTTTAGTGAGTTAATAATAAAGTAAGTTTTGTAAAGGCTCTAAATATGGAATTTTATTAACAATGTTACTTTCAAAACTTCAGAATATAGGTCAATCTTCTCTCGAGGCAGTGGACATGAGCACATTAAGGATATCCACACAATATACCATGCGGTGCATGGCTTCGCTAAATTGTATCTGCTTTTTACATGGCTTACAAACTTTTTACATGAGTAGCAAGAAAAGTGACTGACTGTCGGCCCCGCTTAAACGAATACTGTCTGTTCCAAGAAATATTATTCAATTAAGCAGGGTTGGTAAATCTGACAACTGGTTGAAAACTATTTTCTTTGCATTCAGCTCAGCCTGGTTGCTGCGACCCTTGACCTGGGTGCCAATACCAGGTGGCATTGGCTATTCAGCATTTTTTTCAAAATTAAGTTTTAAACTTGAAGGAAAGTGGTTAAGGGATGTGCTCTCAAGATTTGCATTGTCGCAGAAAAGCAAAGATTCAACACCGATTAATGTCCATTTTAATTTTTCTTGCTACATTGCGAAAGCTTGATCGTAGCATTAAAATATGGCAACTGCAGTCAACGAGGTCAATTAAACATCATGATAGAATTTAATAAAATCCTTTGCACTTGAAATATAAATTTAGATTATCCAACATGTTATAGCACATATATTGCAGATTGCTGCAGTCACATGTAAAGCAACACAGCGGATCAGACAGCAGTTTAAATAGGAAAAAATACGGATTACAAGACAAGTAAGACAAATGACCCAAACGCTCAATAATCAAAATACAAACAAAATCAACCAAAATTTAAAGCATGGAAAAAAATCACAAAAATGCAGTGAATAAAAGTATTGTGCAACAATGAACGAGTTTAACAATGACTGCTGTTCCTAATTGAAAGCTCACCTCCAAGTTAGCCCGAAAACTTTTATAGCAATCATAATTTGCCTTTCAATTACCTTGGAAAATTCGGACAAATTCCAAATCGTGCAGAAAGCTTTGACCTTTAAGTATTTTTTCACCCGCATTTTAGAAGAGTTTGAAAATTTTGCTTAGTATTGAATTAAGTAAATATATGGGTTAACAGAATATTGTATAACTTTTACGAGCCGGGTTGAAAGGTTCAGTTTAAAGGTCAAATGCTGGAAAAAATTACGACATCATAACTAATGTTTAAATTTTCAATCACGAGGGATGTAGTTTGCAACATATTAAAATAAAGTGTATCCTTAAAATAATACAGTGGTAGCACAACAGAAAAACAAAACAATTCATACATTAATTCTTCCATGTAAGAATAACCCTTTACATGTCATGCATTAATTAAATGGCCAAAAAATATTAATAGCAACGTTATTAAGACTATTAAGTTTCTGTTTAGACTGATAATTAGAGCTATAACGCTTTTCGATTAGCGATGATACTAAGCAACGAATTTTAGTTATCTTCAAAACTTGATTTTAAGCATCGGTTTTGAGCTTTCTTTAAGAAATGCGAAGTTTAGGTTAAATCATAGTTTTAACAATTAAAGAATAGAAGCATGGAAAAGATACTAGTCATCAATTAGTTATTGAACTTACTTGAATTTCCAAGGGATACGACGTTTCATGAAAATTCGGTCTTAATTTGGAGCACAAATGCCGAACAGATTCCTTCGAAAGACGAATTTTTTTTTTTGAATGCCGTCACCCGACGCTGGAATGGATAAAAAGTGTCCAACAGTATTTTTCTATCCAAATACTGTTCTCGTCGGGCTTTTCTTTTCAACAATAAACGCGCAGCTGTGGAGGCAGCCATGACACTTGCACAAAATACGACAGGGTGAGAGGAGCCGCAAATAAAGGGGGGGAAATTGGCGGTACTGCGCAAACAACGTTTCACGAGAATTCGAAAACCCGAAAATTTGCGTGTGCATCGCACTTTTGCAGATGCAGCGTTTCACCAGAATTCCGCCCTAACGAAGCAAAAAGAAGATACATTGGTAAAATCAAGATTATTAACAAATTGGATCCGTATTTATTAAGTGAAAATAAATTTTAAACTGATGCGTTTTTAACTTGCCGTACAAATACAAAAAAATAAAAAGAAGGATCGATAACTGCACAGTTTATGAACATTTAATGCATTAAGAACAATCAAATCCTATTAAAACAAGCATATTAGCAGACAGTTTGTTGTTATTCTACTCAGTGGTTAAAAACACGGAAAGTTCAAGAAATAATACTTTTTTTAAATGATGATGCGTTGAAAATGAAGCATCAGTATGAAGAACAAACAAAACAAGCCAAAACTGAAAAAAGAACGGGCCAAAATAACAGTCAAATGTACAAGAAAAAAGTGCAGAGCAAATCCTCGGAAAGAAAAGCAGACGACG
This sequence comes from Uloborus plumipes, assembly GCA_038373865.1. Taxonomy (NCBI): domain Eukaryota; kingdom Metazoa; phylum Arthropoda; class Arachnida; order Araneae; family Uloboridae; genus Uloborus; species Uloborus plumipes. Next base: position 72,033 of record JAXGGA010002321.1, on the reverse strand, counting down.
TTTCGAGTATGTTTAGTTGTCATCAGCACGTGGTGTTTGTTTGTCTCCCAGGATGACGTCAGTTGCTACTGCCCTATAAGAGGAGATCACAGACTGCTTGTGAGCTCTTATTGGCTCCACCCGTAGTGACGTCAGTGCCAAGTTAAGTTGATGATAATGTAAAGTTCCAGTAGCGATTGCAATTCGAAGCGTCATAATTTCAGGCGAAAGGCTTCTCCTTCACCAAATTCGAAGTTTATATATTCCTATTTGGCAACTCCTACGCGGCAGACCTCAGAGCCGATTGTAAACAAAAGTTTGCAAAGTTCATTTAAATGCGGTGGTTTAGCTTTTATAACGTCGCTACTCAGCAATTACAAAAGTTACAGAAAAAGAAACATATAAAATATGGAGTTCCTTTTGTGGTTTGTCTTTGCATTTTACTATGTGCAGTCTTTTCTCTGTTTTGTTTACTATCAAGTTTCTTTTTAATTTGGTTGGAAAAGTATCATAAGTTATTTTAATTTATTTTTCAGCTTTTGCTTGTTATTGGTTCATTTGGAGTCGAAAAATTTGCGTCGCTTCGATATGAATTTCGCAGAAACGAAACGGTAATACGTTGTATATGTTTTCTTTACCTTTATTTATTTTTCAAATCGATTGTTCCATAATATCACTGTTAGTTTATAATATTTTACATTTTAATAGCTTGACATTAAATATTGTTTTAGAAAGGCCTTTTAAAATTTTTAGAAAAAAAGTTAAAATTATGCTTTAGTTGATGCAGCTTGAAAATGCATTTATAGGTATAATGCATTTGATTGCTCAGAAATTTCAGTACTTATCACAAAAGTATAAAATACCTTGGCTGAAATTACAGGGTGGCTGTAGAGTATACAAATACAATTCTCTGACTGTTTCAAGGTTTTGAAAATTGCCTTGATATTTCATCAAGACTATCAATCACTCAACAACTTTTTATCTCAGTTGTATTTATTGTGCAGTTGATTTTTAAATTTGGCTGACATAATTTTAGATTCAAAAATTGTTGGTTATTTATCAAATAGCTTCATAAATATCTAAGTATGTCTGATCCATAATTGTAAAACTAATAGGGCTGAAACATGAGGAGAGTACATCACTGCATGTGCATGTGAATTATTCTGCCATTCAGCATTTTGTAAGAAAACGTTCATACACCTTTTTGTCGTGGAAGAAAAGTTGTTTTGTACTGGAAAGTAATTTGATGAGAATCTAGCATAACCCACTTTTTTCTGTAAGTTTTGACTCCTGTGCATCTAAGTGTAAAATGTTTCCTAATGTTGTGTTTTTGCACTGGTAGATTTTTGAAAGATAGATGATCCCTTTCAAAGGATGATGATGATTTTTTTAAGTTCATTCTATCTCCCTCATTGGTACATAGGCATAGACGCTTTGCCTTTTCATATCACTAACAAATGTATGCCAATAATTATTTGAAAAGTGTCACTTGACATTTACTATAGCTTATAAAAGTTATTTATCTAAAATTTGCTGCATTATCTCGTTAATGTATGAGGTTGAACACATATTTGTCAGAGTTGAGGCCCTATTATTCATTAACTGCAGTTCAGAAGCAAATAGGGTCCGCTTCCCTCCCCTCATAAAAAATCTATATATTGTAAAAGCGGCTACTTTACAAAATATAATATCTTAAAATTAGACATTTCACAAAATATCATTTGCAGAAATTTCTTTCATCAAATTTAAGCTCACTTTCACTATAAAGCAAAACTTCACTTAAAAAACTCAAGCTTTCATCGCATTTCCAGTGAAGTCCTTTATGCCAAACGGGTATCAGAATAGATTTGTAACAGCTGAGCATGCTGCACATGTTGTGACAGGATTTTTTCCCACAAAAAATATACGAAAGAAAAGAGCTATAAAAATAGATCTTTTTCAACAAAAACAGAAGAAAAGTTATTTTTTTTTTCTTTTTTTCTAAAAATAAAATCACGATTCAATCACTGAATCAGACCCTGTAGATCATGGTTTTCTATATGAAAATGAATTCAAATGTATGACAAAAATAAAATGTATTAACTAATATTGTATGTTGTGGCTGAATGATGTTTTGAAAAAAAATTCTATGTAAGTTTCTATTCTATGCACATAGCTGACTCGTGCGAAGCATTCACACTTGACAGCAGTAATTCAAAATTTTAATTTTCTCGTAGTTTAACAGAGACATATCAAATTTTGAAAACAGAAAATATCCATAAACCTCTGTGCTATTATTATAAAATTTAATGCCTAATTTTCACCTTTTAAAAAACTTTTTAATCCCAATATAATAATAAAATCCTTTGTAAAAATTGTGAAGAATCAATAAACATTAATTTTTATGACTAAATCTTAATTTTTGTATTGTGTTAAAAGAGTATTTAGTTATTTGAATTTGTACTGTCAAAAGTAAGGAATATATCAAGGCTTTTTTTTTTTTCACTATTTCAACTTTAGAAATAGTTAATAGTTTATTTCTAAGTAATGATTAATTTTCTCCAGAATATTTTAAATTTTCATTCCATTTTTGCGAGCAACGTTTCGTATTATTATTAATGAAGTTACATTGTTTTTAACTAGACATGCAAATTCAAAACTTTAGTTAGTTGCCTGTGCTTAGCAGGCTTAATTTTATAGCTACTTTTTCTTTATTTTAATTGCCCCCCCCCCTTAATCAAAAACTTATTTTTTATGCAAATTGTATGGTAGTACTAAAAGAACTATACGAAAGGACAGCCTGAAGAAAAGTATTGACTCATGAAACATGTTCCAACATTGAAGATATGTGCATATTTCTTTTAAGTAGGAAAAAAAAACCTAAAAAAGTAACGTAAACTTTGATTATCAATTTTTTTATGTATATAAAAATTAGGTAAGCTGATATGAAAAATTGATACGTCTGATACCGTGGAATTGCTTTTCAGTGAAGCTGCTCAGTCACCTTGGAGAAGTGTCGACTTTGGACTGCAAAAACTTAAAATTTTTACGCTTATTAGGAAAATATACTTATAACTATTTTTGCTTTTATTCACCGAATTTTACTTAATATAAATTTCTTTTAACTCCTTTTAAAGTGTGACAAAATTATAATTCTTTTTTCCTTTTCCCTGATATTTCCAAAATTAGCATTCATTCTTTAGTTCCAACGAAAAAACCATTTATATTAATATCTTGCATGCCCTTTGATTTTTACCTGATTGGCCGAGAAAGGGGCTGAGTACATCAGCTGGGAAATAGGGATGCAACTAATAGTGATTTGGCCGAACACCGAATATTCGGCCTTTTCCTGTTCAGGACGGCAGCCAGCAGAAGAAAACGCTCTCTCAGGCCGGCAGGCTGTTAACCCACACTGCACTCACGGGGCCGGAGCATTTTCTCCCACTAAGCCTAATTCGCGATTTCGGAAACTACGCATAACATAATAATCCATAAAATGTACACTTTTCATAGAAATGATACCATTTTTAAAGATGAGATTAAATATAACATATTTTCAATCATAACCAAAAAAAAAAAATCATTAAAATAACGATATTTAACATTAAAATAATAAATTTATTGTAATTTTCTACAACTAAAACTACCTAAATTAAACACTAAATATTGATTCTCAATAGAAAAGAAACATGAAAAATCTTCACACTTAACATCATGACACACATTAATAATGAAGATTATTGCAATATTTAATATTGTAAAGCAGTATGAAAAATTTCAAAACACTGGATCCATGCAGAGACCCCCCACATTGCACATCAACAGATGTATCCTTGGTAATTTTAGATATTTCTCCTCAGAGAGATAACACAATCTTTTAGCCATGGCTACTAAAATCCAAATGAATACTAAAGTAAAACCTAAGTTAGAATATCTCCCATAAAAAGCCCCATCCTTAAAACAGAACAGAAACTATTACAGCCTTTAAAATGAATTAATAGGCTCTTCACCACATGTTGCAGCCTAAAAAATCTCAGACACTTGATATTCCCCTCTCTAATGTCAGAAAGATATGTATAAAGGAACCAGAGCAATCTTTTGGAAAAAAAAAGGTAAATAAGCAAAGCCTTCATCACTTCTCTTTTTGAACCCCTTGCACATGTTTCTGTTTACATTACAGCAAACCCAATAAATCTCTCAGATACTTCACATACCCTCTGTTCTGAGGTCAGAGAGATATATGAAAGAACCAGAAAAATCTAATGAAAAAAAAAAGTGGCTAAGTAAGGCCATCTGACAGAAGCTATTTCCTTCCAAAAGGGTTTCGTATATAAACTACAGTAGGCCCTAAAAGACATTTTTCTGCCAAATAGTTCACTTGTTTTTGTTAATAAAAAAAGCACAGGTGGCATTTAAAGCATACTTTTGTACAATTATAAGTTCAATATACATTATTAAAGATTAAAAAAATATATATTTAGTGTAATTTATTTTGAAAGTGGTAACATTACTTCAAACTTCAAAAATATTCGTCCAAAAAATTACTAAAAAGAAGACTAATGAAGAATGTATTTCCTTACAAATTGTTCCTATGAGTCAGAGCTTTTTTTTTAAGCTTCTAAAAAAGTATTTCATAAAGTTTTTCCAAATAAATAAAAGGGGAAAAATAAATAAATTGAAGTAATTCAACAGGAAATTGTATCACATAATTTAGTATTGTATTTAGTGTTTACATTTACCAAAATTAGCTGCAACAAACCATATTTTTCTATGAGAATTGTTAATATCTGAAGGTATTCCAATTCGAAAAATATAATTATATTTAGATAAATCCAAACTTTTATCAGTGTACGTACCAAGAAAAAAATTGACTGGTATCTTTCTTAGAATCCTTATTTGAAAAAACGAAATGGTCTTTTAAGTAGTGAGAATTAAATTTCCCAACCTATCCTAACAGGCCATAAAGTACCATTCAGGACTAGATATTCACAACATAGTACTCAATGCAATAAACACTTATTTTTCAAATCTGGTAAAACTTCAGGAAAAAAAAATAAAAAGAAAGATACCTATCTCCTAAAAATGTTTTCTGCTTCATAATCTGTTTGTACAGAAAAAAAGCTTAGCTTTATGATTTTTACAATTGCAAATATTACAAAGAATATTTTTGAAATGTTATGAAGTTAATTTAACAATGCTATTTTTATATTTTAAATTCTCATATTCAATTTTAAAAAAATAAAAGATCGGAAAAGAAGCATATTTCTATCATACTATCTCAATGTTTAAACGTATTTTCATTTGATAAAGAAAGAACTGACCATTGTTTCATGTATGTTTTATGATACTTTATCAATTTAACTCTTTTATGTATTAGAATTCGTTTCATAAATAAAATAAGTACACCAACCCTTGTAACATGCAAGTATTTTGTTTTTCTGCTTTATCCTATGATTTTGTATAGATTTATTTCATGTGTTAAGATGGTCAAGATTTGTAGTATATGCAGTTTCAGTTGACAATAAAATGAGCGAATACCCTCAAACATGATAAAGTGTCATAGTATAACAAGATTTCATTTAAAATACCCATTATACATGATAAGAATAATAAAAAATGCATAAAACTTCCAAAGTGCAAAAATTAAATACATTTTTCGCATAGTATTCGGTCAAGGCCGAATAGTAAAATAAGTATTCGGCCGAAGCTGAATATTCGGCGGAAGGGCCCATTATTCGTTGCATCACTATTGTGAGCGTGAACACATTAAAATACACCCTCAGTCATCGACCCTAACAATGCTTAAAATATTCTAAACCCTCTATTCAGAAAAAACCTCACTTGATTACTCAATTACAAAAAGGTTAAAATGTTAAAAATTTTTCAAATAAGAGATGAATCTAATCGGTAAGAAAAGGCTGTTTGAGTTTCTCTTATGTTTTATCCTTATTATCTCAAAATTCTATCTTAGTTTTTTTTCGGGTGGCTAAGAAAAGTGGTTGTTCACAGAGGTGGTAGTTGCCTAAAAGATATCTTCTGAAAGAAGTTTCACTATATATAAATTTTTAGTTGCATGAAAACATAAATAAACTTTTTCTAAAAATGTACATTTCTTTTTCAGTTAAAACCAGAAAATCTTGAAAAACTAGGGATTAAGAAAAAGAAAGTTGTTTTGGAAGAAGAATATGAAGTGAGAACACAAATTTTTTCATTCAGAACTTTTTCAAAGATTTATTTTTCTACATGAAATAAAGGATTGTTTAAAACTTATGCATACTTTTGCTTTAGGAATACAAAAAACTTGATATTGACTCATGGGAGAATATTCGAGGCCCAAGACCTTGGGAAGAACCACAGCAAACTCCAGAAACAAGTTGATGTTTGACCTAATATTGTATTATATTCAACAAATAGCATAATGTAAATAAAATATCACCTTTGTTGCACTTTGTTTAATGTTTTCAAAAGTGAAATGAAATAAAAAGATGCAAAACATTGATTTACATTTCAAAAAATATAGATATAATGAGGACTTTTAATTTTAATGCATTATAAAATTTCTGCCTGTGGACTACCACCACTGAATGTGTTAGGTGACTGAATGCTACTGCCACCTGAACTGAAAGTGCGATCTTTCTCTGAGCGTTCTGGCTTTTCATGATGACGCTTATGTTTAAGCTTGTGCTTTTTCTTCTTCTTCTTTTTCTTCTTATGCAGTCTAGCTGCTTGACTCAAAAGTTCTAAAGCTGATGGAGGGACTTTACTTTCAGGAACATCAGGGGATGGTTTTTTAAACATACTGGAATCAAAACCAGTAGGTTGTTGACCAAAGTTACTTTGTAATCCAGGCAATGATTTTGATTGTGAATCATCAGAATAAGCTTCAAATGTGCAGAACTGAGCTGGAGCAGGAGTAGAGGTGGAATCTAAACTGCTACTGGTAGTTCTTAATAGTGACATTCCAGATGCACCAGGAATAGGTAGTGGTGGCCCACTGCTTTCCCTTACTCTAACTTTATTTATCTCTTGGTTTTCATCAGTTATTACTTCTGCCTTGATTTTTCCATCTGAAGAATAAAAGTTATTGTGATTACCAAAGTGTAAGGGACTTGTTGCCTTTCTCTTTTCACCAACACTATCACCAACGTCAAATTTTTCAATCTTAACAGTTTCTAACAGTATAGCATCATTTGGAAAAGAATCTTCCAAGTGCATACCATCATTGGAACCAGAGTTTATTGGTAGACGGGATTTCTTCTCCTTTAAATTAAGAACAACACCTATTTCAGGGGCTGGCAAAGCTGATGGTCTTTTTCTTCCATAAAGCGTATGATATAAGTCCATAACTGCACATCTCATAAGTGAATCACAAGCTGTACCACAAGTCATTAGTTTCCACAGTCGTTCAACTAACTCTTCTGAATTCAATGGGTTTGGATCTGATCCTACAAAAGGTGGCTTCTCAGTCAACATTCTCAAAACATGATACTGAATTGCTGGCACTGGATCATTCTCAACTAAATCTAACAAAAAATTAAGGTCCTCTTCTCTTCCATCAGCACTAGTAAAATCAACTAGAGCTTCTAAAGCTGCTAATCTGACATCAATAAACATACCGTATGTTGCATATTCTCTAAACAAGGATGGATAATTAGGAAGGTGGCCCATCTTTTGCAATTTTCTAATTGTCTTCAGACAACTTACAGTTACAGTATACTTGTAACTAGAAAGTAATTTTTCCATATTCAAGCATCTTGTAACTTCTTCCAAAATCAATTTCGTATCAGATGACAAGGAATCCGCTGTTATTGTAAGACCTGTATGAGGTAAAACTGAAATGACTGGCGTAACAGTTTCTGCTAAAGCATCAATTAATGATGCCCTATAGTAATTGTCAGAAAATTTGTTCTTACTATTCTCGTTATACTTAAACAGATCAAGCAAAAATTTTAATACTTCTGGTGGGCATATGCATTGAACAGTGCGAAGACCAGCCATAGCAACAGGGATTGTTTTTTGAAGAAAATAATGTTGTAGATTTTTAAAGTTATTGAGTCGTATGATATGCATACAAGAATGGGAGCCAAAAAATTTTCTAAAAATGGTCATCATTGCTGGAGGTCCAGCCCATGTTGCGACCATTGCATTTGCTACTTTCTGGAGGCAAAAACAAGCAAGGCAACGAATCTTAAAGAAACAATGTTCATTTTCGATTGTGTAGGTAAGAGCAGAGCGAGATGCAGGAGTGGGAAATTTTTCAAGAGCATCAATGGCTTCCTTTTGAGCTGTGACGTCTCTTTCATAACGTAGTTGATATTGCCACTGGTAATCTGGTTGCTCAATAACAACTTGCCTCAGTAATAACATGTCAGGATCGATACGTATCCATAATACGGGAGAATCGGCATCCATTGCACTCAAATCCATATCCACCTCTTCTCCAGTGCATAACGGAATCTTTTTCTTTTTGTTCCTCCTGCTTTTTGAATGACAAGTTATATCATGTTTCGTGGCATTTTCTTCAATCTGCAAATTATGTTTGAATGTACCATCTAGTTCTTGAATAGTTATGGTTAAGGGCCCAACGTAACGTCTTATACCCCGACTTTGAATATCTAATTGTTTTATTTCCAATTCTACTGTATTTCTTTTCCTATTGAAAATAAAATTTGCTGAAAATTTTGGATGACCACCTTGTCTGACCCACTGGTCTAAAAATGTGTTTATATCTTTACCAGTCACAGTAAAAATTGCTTTTTGGAAACTGCTAGTTGATAAGAGCATGTTAAACCATACATTATTGGTAACCTTCTGCTGAGCAGCATTAGAAGCTAATGATAGCAATTTATTAAAAACCTGTAAAAGTAATTCTCTACCAATTCTATCTTCTAACATTCTGATAACCAAATGAGATTTTTTTGATAGAATTTTATTATATTCTGGAGAAGTAGTATGCAAATGCTGAGTTGGAAAATAGAAAGATCCATCTTTTCCCTGAGCTGCTGCAGCAACACTACCAGGGGTAGGGACTACACTGCAGTCAAGAACTAATCCGCCATATTTTTGCTCATACTTTAAAACTTCGTGAAAATCTTCATGCACCCATAATCTATATTCATTATTACCGAATGCTTTTTTCAGAAAATGGCCTGAAAGGTACATGGATATTCCTTTTGGTAACCATGCATCAGACCAAGAATTCATACTGATAAAGCAACCAAAAAACTGCTCAGCTACTGCATGGGCCATTATCCTGCGAGAGATATAAGTTTGATCAATTATCTGAGGAGAACTCAATAAATTAGTGCTCAAAATAGTTAAAGTTGCATAGGGCCTGGAATCTTGGAAAGCTTCATCAACAAATACTTGTTTATAGCAAGTATATGGATATCTGCTAGACAGAAGTTCTTCATAGAATTCAAATGCTTCATGTAAAAAATTTGTAGTATGTTTCAAAAGGGGTAGCAATCGAGGCAAACAAAAATGCGTAACTTCATGCATTTGTGGATCCACAAATATTTCAAAAGGTCCAACAGCAAGTCCTATATTGGGGGCACAAGTAGGATTCGATAAACTGTAATGATAAGTCTTTTTGCGCATATCACCAGTGTACACTGTTTCAACAAGATCACCACTTGAAACTGCAACCATTGATGCATCAACAGTAAATTCCATCCTCCATGTGCAAGGTTCAGAAAAGGAATCAACGCAGGGAAACCATAAGCGTGAAGAGTTATCAGTGCTGTAAGTGAACATGTGAGCACATCGCTCAGCCATGCTTCCTTCACAGTCAGGCACCACAAAATGAATACCACCTTGTGGTTTCTCTAGAGCAAATTCTATGCTTACTCGAAAAGGTTTCATCTCAGTCACAAGATGCATCATGTCTGGAGGTATTTTAATGCTGAGTTCTCCGTTTCCTCTGTCAGAGTCAACCGAGTTCACTACCTCTAAATGACATGAATTGAAATGATCGATGCTTTTTTGTTTTGTTTCGCCTTGACATATGTCCAAACATGGATCATTGTAATTAAATTGAGCGTCATGAACGTCATTGATAGCTATTTTATAAATTCGTATCTGTTTAGCATTCAATCTGATGCGTCTGAAGTCATTTTTTAAAGGGATAATTGTCAGTTCGACAAAACCGATGAGGGATTGTCTCTGAAAATTTATTTGCGTAATGCATAGTACTTGGTGAGACAATTTATAAGGCCGAATCACTGAATCTGTTGATTTCTCTACCTTCTTCATTTTCTTTTCTTGAAGATTCTGAAAATTTTGCTTATTTATAATGCCTTATGTAGCCGAAATTGCTTTTCACTTCACGTACAAACATTTTTCAAACACTGCAGCGACATAAACAAAAAAACCCTAACAAACGAAGAAGTTGAAGTTGTTGTATATTAGCCTTATTATTGTTCATTCCGTTTTTGCATTACACAAACCTTTTTATTGTTACCCTACATAATCAGAAAAAGGGGTATTTGTAATTAATTAATGAATTCAGCAGCTATTTTAAATTAAAAAATTTAAAACATTCTAAACACAAATGTTAGGTTGAGTTGACATACGTATTCATATATACCTTTTATTTATTTACTTTATGCTGCGCTTGCGCTCCGTTTTGAGCAAAATCATGCGTATATGACAAGATTCCTTCGTCATTACAGGAAATGACTGTGTTTCATGTTTAAAATAATTTCGCTAGATATTAGTTTTACATATTTTTAAGGAATAATACCTCATCATTTTAATATGGCTACCGAAGCAAGAAGCTTGGTTTTGCCGATTGATGATATGAAAACATTTTTGAATCATAATGTTTCAGTAGAAGATAGAACAGTAAAAATTCATTTATGTCTGTTATAACCTCAAATAATGTTTATTACTAATCAATAAATTTAATGTGTTTCCATTATATTGAATGACAATATGTAGCATTTTTGAAATTTTTAAGTCATTGACCTAAATGTTAGCTAGTACTTAACGTAAATATTTATCATGGATCTGCTTACAAAATTTTTCAACATTCATGACAGATTTTTCTTTAACTTAGCCGAACTCTCATAAATTTAGAGGATCATTAACGTATGGGATTAAATTGAAGTGCGTTCATCAGGCTCAAAATCTAAACTTTGTGATACAGATATTCGGGTATTAGCTCATTTCATACTTATTTCCTGAATCTTGTACCGACTAATACAAGTGAAATGGTCAGAAACAGTTAAAATAATGTTTATGTCTAAAAGAGTTTAATTGTTTTTTTTTTTACTACTTACGTAATATTGTCAAGTTATGCCTTTTAAATAATTATTTGAGTCTCATGCCCTAACAGTTCCAATTTTCCAATAATAAATTAATTAACACGTGGACAGATACCCTATATTTTAGTAAGCAAAAGTATGTGCTCAAACACAATCAGGGTTCCTACCCTTCTTCATAACTCCTCTAATCTCCTTTCATTAGGAAATTTTTGAAGGGCCCTTTAACTGCATTATCTTCCTCTATGAATCATTCAAAATATATAAATTTTCTCTTTTCCAATTAAACAAATATTATGAGACTCTTTACTCGTCTCTGAACCTCTCCACTATATCCAAGGAGGTTAAAGGGGAGGAGCTAAATCTCTGCTATCTAAAAGTGGTAACGAATTCTCACCGCTGTTAGGGGAAAAGCTCCCTACTTCCTACGGGAGTCAATGTAAATGATACTGAATCTGTCATCTTTTTAAATGCTGATATGGGAAAGAAAAAAAATTTTTTTCAACTGGATTTTGGTGCAAATCTTCGATTGACATTATGAATTAAATATGATTTTCATCCCACGAAAATAGGTGCCGTATTCTTTGAGAAATAGGTTTAATCGAATGCACTTACCAACTTGCCAAATCTGACAGAATCTCATTTTTTAAAGACTGCTGTTGGCAAGAATATTTCTATTTAAATTGGAATTTTGCTCAAACCATCGATTAACATTATGAACTAAATATATTTAATAAATATATTTAAACTAATAATTATTTTGTCTACTAAATATATTTAATTAATAACAAAATTAAATACTGACAAAATTAATTTTTTGCCTCATGCTTAATTTATCAACAATTTAGAGAACTGATTCTCAGCAAAAATTATATCGTACAATGCAAAGAAAATGTCACATACAGTCGCATATATGTCAAATTTGGCAAGTAGCTAGATGCGGTCGATTAAACATCTTTCTTAAAAAATACGGCAAAATTTCAGTGGGATCAAAGTCATATTTAGTTCATAATGTTAATCGATGGTTTACACCAAAATCCAGTTGAAAAAAATTTTTTTCTTTCCCATAGCAGCATTTAAAAAGATGACAGATTCAGTATCATTTACATTGACTCCCGTAGGAAGTAGGGAGCTTTTCCCCTGGCGGCGGTGAGAATTCGTTGCCACTTTCAAGCAAGCGCATCCGTAGAACATTTCTCTCCTTCTTTCTACTCCGTGACTGTATCATACTGCAACCAAAAAGGTCTGAAATTAAATTTTTAGAATTATAATTTCAAACAATACCAGGGAAACATTTTGGATCCCATTTCTTCTCCCCATATCATAAAAGAGGGCCTACAATCGACTTTTTTAAAGCTTAAGTATAGAAAAACTTCTGGAAAAGAGCCCTATCATCGAGATTGCATACAGTTTCGTTTTTAGATACTTAAGTATATGAACCCCAATCCTTCCCATAATGTTACCAAAGAAGCCCTAGAAACATGTTTGTAGGAGGGGTGTGAGAGAACATAAAAGAACATTGCTCCCGAAAATATCAGTTTTTTTATTGTAAATATAATGAAAGTTCAAAGTGGTTTCAAATCATGTTAAAAGTAGTTCTTCAAGATCTCATTTTTCTGCTTAAAAACTCCTTCATTTTTGTTTCTAAAATTGAGTACAAACCCTAACATTTGAAATTTTTATTACAATTCTGCTACATTAGTAATCTGTTTTTTTTTTCTTTTTTTTCAATGATTCCCCCCCCCCCCCCTTCCACGATATATTGTACTAATTTTATATTTATTTATGATGTTTCTAGACCTATGAGCAGCAATATGAAGCGGAAGTTGCATCAAATATTGTTGATTTTCAGACAAAATTTCAGTATGCATTTTGCCTTATCCATAGTTCTAATCGTAATGACCTTAAGAAAGGAGCGCTAATGTTTGAAGGTATGTTCCTTTTTAATTTCTCAATTGTGATTTTTAGTTTTTCATGTTAAACTCTACAGTAAAGTTTGAAATTTATCCAATTTCTCATTTGTTACCAAGCATTATTTGGAATTGTGTTGGAGGTATTTTTTGTTGTAGAAGGAACTTGAGATTTGAACTACATATACATGCACATGTTGCCAGGGCCTGATCACTGAATAGGTGAACTATGTCCAGGCCTAAATATTATAGATCAAAACTGATTATAGTCAAAAAAATGCAGTAACTGCATCAAAAACAAACCTGTTAGTCAATAATGTTATTGACTTTTGAAAAAAAGTCAATAACATTATTGTGTAAACTGCTAGTAATTAACATACAATATGAGCCCCTAATTTTGGAATCGCAAAACCAAAACTTTTTTTCTGAAATTGGAAGAATTTTTCTTTTTTGACATTTTAAATGATTAAAATTATTGACATTTGTTTGTTCCAGAAATCTAGATTTGTTCAAAAAAAGAAACCTAGCCTCAGTGGGTTTTAATGGGTTTTTTTGGGTTTCATTTTATTTATTTATTTATTTATTTTTTGTTTTCAATTTTATGTATAACAATATTATTTGCAGAAGACAACAGCTTTATCCAAAAATAACTTTCATTTCAAACTACTAATACAATCAAACCTGATTATCTTCAACCTGGCTATCTCAAAAACCTCATGTCTAAGTTTTTCAATTTCCCTTCTTTTATAACATTACTAGCTACTTTGCCCGGCTCTGCACGGGATCTATCTTGAGGAAAAATGTCATGTCAAGTGACGTGTGTGTCTAGAAGTCCCGATTAAATTAATGTCAATAGTTTGCTAGAACACAATATGAAAAATTAATCAATCGCCAAAAATTTTTTAAATCCTTCCATTACAGGAAAAGCCTAAAGCAAAAGCAAGAATTTTATTTGTTTATGTTCAAGAAAAAAATGGCAACATCTTTTTCTCATTAATAATTTATTTTACCCTATTTAATTTCTTTCACGCTCGTGCAGATGATTTTTATAAATCCAAGTTAAACTTGATATTTTCAAATTTAAAAATGTCCATATCTTTTTTCAGGGTGGAGATATCGATTAGTGGTTTTGAAAATCGTAGGAAAGGAAACTTTCCTAAAAAGTTTTTTTTTTTTTTTTTTGCGTTCTTTTTCGAATGAGACCAAGATCGAGAAGATCCGATAAGTATTTCGCTAGATAGAGCCATTTTGAAGTCCTTTATTCGAAATTTGAACGGATTGGTACTTTTTTCTCGCACAAAAACCACCCTATTATCCTTCCCGGTTGCCCAAGTATCTCCCGGCCAAATTTCGTCCAGATCCGACGTAAACTGTGGATTTGTATAAGGTACACTCACACACAAATAAACATACAATTCTTTGTTTTATTTATGTGGATTTCAATGTTTTCTTCCATGTTTATTGCAAATTAGTTTTTAATTGTATTTCAGGGTTGCCACAGGCTACTTAAATGCTACTTTTTGCTGTTTTTTTTTTTTTTTTTTTGACTCTAGGCAACTTTGGAGATTTTTTTTTGATCTGAAACAGGCTATAAAGCAACTTATTTTTTCACTGGGGCTACTTTTTTGGAGACTTCTTTTTTTTTTCCAACGCAAGTTTTCATTTGAAAATCTTGATTTTTTTTTCACGCTATTTGATTTTATTAATTTATTTGTAACCCATTATTTTTTTATTCTTATTTCTTTGTCACCTAAGAAAAAGATTCCTTTTACTATGGACAGATTCACTATTATTTTTTAATAACAGGCAGGAAGAGGCTTAGATTTTGGAATAACCTTTTAGCTACTTTAGTTTTTGGGTAAAAAGTGATTTGCTCAATAGTCATAGCTACTGAGGAAGGGGGGTGGATCTATTTATTAGAGATATATTGTGGAAAAATCGACTCAAAGTTTGGTAGAATGAAGGAACTGAATTATTTAAGACTTTCCTTTAACTGAATTTTAATGATAAACAGCTGATTAGGTAAAAATTTATTTTTAGGAACTTACAGACATCAAGCACGAGCTTCGCCAAAAATTCTACACTGTTAGAGATTTCAATAATTTTGCACAACTTGTAATTTTAATTATTAATATTGTTAGAATTTATGATTAAATAGAGGAAAATCATACAAAGTGATGTGAATTGAACAGGGGTATCAGAGGTGTATTGTTTTAAGTTTTTCTTTATTTTAAAAAGCTCATTTATGTGAAATTTTCAAGTTTGTATAGTGTTTTACTTTGTGAAAAATGAGAATCCTTTTGCACCATTTTTTGGAGGTTTTTTTTTTTTTTTTTTTTTTTTTTTTTTTGAGTATGCATCCAAGCTTTGTTAAAAGACAAGTAAATAAAATTTATTCCTATTTTTACTGAAAAACAATTTTTAAAATTAAGAAAAAAACTCTATAATCATTTTAAGCATGATTATTCACTTGCCACAAAAAGTACTGAATCCCTGATTCAATGTTGTCAAGTTTTGTAATATTAGCATTATATTTCTGATTTTTTTTTCAAGGACCGAAATACTAGTTAACATTATGATTAAGAGCGCTATCTCTCCACTTCAGACTGCCATCACAACTCCTCCCTCACACCATCTCATGTTGCAAAACCAATAGGTGGAGTGTTACATTATAATTATCCAGATTGCGAATCATATCAGCACATAAAGTGCCGATATCTAGCTCAGATATATAACTCGATATATAGTTCGATATATGACTCAGCACATAAAGTGCCGATATCAGTTTGTCGGTAGAGTGAATTTAAAAAATGGAGCTAAGGTTAGGGAAGAAAATTAAAAAATGTTAAAACAAAAGAAAGTAAGCAAAAAGAAAAGAAAAAGCTGAACTAAAAAGGGTAGTAAAGAAATCAGAACAAAAATTCAAATTAGTATCAAGTTTCTGGCAAAAGTACTGCTGTACTTTCAAGGTGCTAGTTAATGTTTAACTAGTTCTTGCAACAAAAGACTACATATTTTTTTACACTGATAATGTTGCTCTACTGCATCCTCGTAACAGCTATTGGCAGTATTTTATTTATAGTTTTGTTTATTTTCTTAATTTTTCATTGTATTCTCATAAAAATAGTTGAATAGAATTAACTAGTCATGGGGGAGAGGGGCACTCCTTTTTTTAATAAGGTGTGGCAAAAGTTTTTTTTTTTTTTGTAATTGCACATTCAGTTTAAATTCTTCAGCAAAACAGATGGGAACTTTTTACAAATGTTAAATTTTCATCTGTACTTTATTTCTCACCTTATTTATCTGATTTTGAATACTGTTTTCTTGAAACTTTTTCAATTTTGGGGGCTACTTTTTTGCAACTTTTTACATTTTTGGGACTACTTTTTTGCGACTTTTTTATAAATGTTTCGCTATTTTTGCTATTTTTTTGATGATTTTTTCCTGTGGCAACCCTGTATTTGTATAACCAACTCTTCATACAGTCTACAGTCCCTAGATACAGTCCAAGTAATTTCTTTCTGGAGTACATTATATTTGAAATTATGATTGCTTATGTTTTCAAATTTTAAATTTTTAATTTGTAGTGCCTTACATGAACTATTCGAAAATTGGAGTGTTGATTTTATACGCTGAATTTTTAGGAGCCGCATTTGTCATATGAGCATGTTACATACAAAAGTGTTTGTCATAATATTGCATTCACTTCATTGTATTTCATAAATTTCTCTGTTATTTTCTCCCCCAGAAATATTCAAAAAAGGGAATGAAGAAATTAAAAGAGATAGTTTGTTTTATTTGGCTGTTGCAGAAACCAAACAGAAGGTTAGTTTTTATGTCTCTCTTGTAATAGTTATTTGTTACATTTGTATGCTACATAATTCATATTCCCATCATTTCCAAGTTTTTAGGGGAGTATTTACTCAATGCATTTTATGGGAAAAAACATCGAAATCTTTGCAAAAATGTATAATTACATTGTTTTTAAAATCAGAGTGGTTCATTAACCCCCCTCCTCTTGATTGCTCAAATGACGGGTCTAGGAGTACAACAACTTAATCGCTGTCTGCCATGTGGTCACAGAATAATTTTTAGACAATCTATAAGTTATTGGATAACTTTCTTACTACATTGTGGTTTCTTTGAAAAACTAGCAGCAAACAAGTTTTTTTATTTACGAGCCAAACTCAAGCTGAACATCTGCTCTCTTGTGTCTTCTCTTCTAAATTAAAAAATGCATCTTGTAGCAGAATTGACAGATGATTTTCAATCTTTAAAGCTTAGGGAGTTTGCGGCAGAGTAACGATAACTTGGTCCACTTGGCAAGATTGGAGACATGTAATGTAATTAAAGGCTTTTTAAGAGTGTAATAAAATTTTCAGAACTATGTAGTACCTCTTGCTATTTGTTTAGCCCAGAGGTTCCCAAAGTCCAGACCTCTACAGACCCCCTATTGAAAATTACCATTTTTGCGGATCCCACTCCCCTCGCGCGCAAAAAAAAAAAGATGTATTAAATTTTTTTCTTATATATTTTTATGTGTTTTTTTTTTTTTTTTCATTTTCTTTTTCTGTCTTTAAATTTATTTATTCATTGTTCTGTATATTTTTTAGAGCACTTGTCTAGTTTTAATTACTTAACAGTACTATTTTGAGCTACGGAAGTAAAAATCTATTCGAAAATCAATTAGGTGTCAAATCCATTAAAATAGAGGATTCTGGGGGGCAGGGGAGGTACGCTGTGCCCTGTGTGTAAGTAAAATAGAACATTTTTTATTCTCTATAAATGGGCTTTCATTTTTAATATCAATACTGTTACTTGTCCATCAATTTTAACTACTGTTTACATTTTAGCAGAATAGCACTGCAAACCCCTTAGCATTAGCTTGAAAAAACATGGAGGTCCGCGGACTACACTTCGGGAAACTGTGGTTTAGCCTATTATTTTAAAATTTTAATGAAATGCAAAATTGTATTTTTGTGGTCTGAAATTTTTTTGCTGAGTTTTTATATTTTAATGGACCTTTTGCAATTGGCTATGATACTGGATTTTCTAAAATTCATCATGACCTTTGTGCCATCAGTAGCGTAGCTATGGGGCCCAGCGCCCGTGGCGAACTTGAAAAATTGCGCCCCCGGCCAGGGGTTGCTTTGATGGAAGGTCATTGTGGCCTCCCAAAATTTCCACTCCAAAAATTTTTATTTATTTATTCGAAAAATTTGCAGATAATATTGCAACTTTTTTTTTTCTTTTTTCTTCTCTCAGCCTTTTCAGCAATGCTCAGTGTTCCCTCTCTTTGTATGTGTGCATTATAGTATGTCTGCTTGTTCGTATTATTGGGTAAAATTCAAGTTTTGTTCAGTATGAGAATTTTTGTCTTTCCGACAATTTTTCGGGGCATTCCTATCATTCTCCATCGTTGCACATAAATTCAAAAAACAAGACACTCTTGCAAATCGTTATTGAATACAATGTGTTTTTTTTCCACAATAGCTTTCATTTTAAATAGAATTTGTGTTTTAAAACACTAGAATGTATAGAATAAACGTAATTTGTGCATTTTAAATAAAAATCAAAGCACTGATTCTATTGTAATTAGGAAAACAAAGAAAATATAAAAAGCATAATTGATCTGAAATTGGTTTAATAAATACAACTCCTTTCATACAGGACAAATAAAAGTTCGCTATTTTTGACCTCCGATTATTTTTTTATGAATAAACACTTTTTATTCTGAGTATTTAAAATGTTCCAGAGATCCACCGTTCTTTAATACTAATATTATCTATCAGGGGAGTTAGGAGAGGCCATAGTTCACTCCCTGATTTTAAGAAAGTACCAGATGTGTTTTCTTGATATATATATTTGTTTAATTTTAAATACAGCGAAAAAACATGGGCCAACAATAGGAGAGGCATTAGCTGATACCACAACGATGGTGTTCGAATTGAGATATTAGAATGCGGTGTTAGAATGATAAAAAAAAACTGATTAGCGCGTATATTTGTGTACCGATAAAAAAAAGTGGCTTTTCCCCCTGAAGTAGGGTAGAGTACACGCATCTTCCCTCAACATTCACTTGGCATTTTTTAGTTCAGTAATACATGAGAAACAAAAGCTATTTTTTACTTATTTTCACAATAAAAAGGGCTAAAAACAAACACTGGTGTCATTATAAATCGAACTCAATCCCTCCCAGTTATACTAAAACGGTAATGAGCATAAAGAACAAAGTAGTACTAGTTTAGAAGTGAGAGCACTTCATTAAAGTACACATAAAATTTCCAAAATACGAACTCGAAACTCACTAAAAAAGGATTTATTTATCAATTTATTTTTTTAACATAGCATCTGACCTATACTGAGCCATCGAAGCACAAACAGTGTTTGAAAACGTTACTCGTTCAAAATCATGCGCCGCTGTACTTGTGTTACTCATTTTTGGAATCTTCATTTAATGCAGGCTTTTAGTACAAATTTCTAAAATCACGAAATTTGCAATAGTTGCTTTTAAGAGTTTTTAAGAGCAACATAGTATTTTCTCACTAGTTTTCGCCACAGAAAAAATGTTACCAACAGAGGAGTTATTTTCTGTCATCATAAAATCGCATTTCAAAAATCTGTATCCGAAATATTTTCAACAAAAGTTAGTCGAATTTTAAAATCGTAGAACGATATTTCCGAAGTACAATATGCAATTAAGTGATAACGCGAAAAAACCGTTGGAAAAAAGCGGAGAGAAAAGGTTTGTTTCTATCTCTACTTGGTGGGGGGGGGGGGAGACCGGCGAATTTCAGATCATCCTGTTATACAGAGTCCAGACACCATATTACTAAATTCTTTCCCATTAGATAGATTTAAGCTAACATCAGCGTATCCAACCAAAATCTACCAAAGCAAGTTGCACATTTTGCATGGTTTGTGTTGTAGCGTAAGGACGCAGTTTGCACTGCTCAGCGTGTCTATAAAATTTTCATCTTTTAGTCTGCTTGGACTTGACCAAAAAAAAAAAAAAATTAATCGGTCAAAATGCCGCCCCCCTGGCTGCTGCGCCCGTGGCAAGAGCCACTCCTGCCAACCCCTAGCTACGCCACTGTGTGCCATAACTTTTTCTAAATTTGCTAATTTCACCAAACGCATCATAACCAAATGCCTTTTTTAGTCATATTTCTAAAATGGTATGCTACAATGTTCACTTCAATTTTAGCTTGGGAGTTTATGAGTCTATCGCCACATTTCTGGCAATAGTTGTTTTATTTGGGGTACATCGGCAAAACTAAAAGACATATCTTTTGTATTACTCTTAATTTAATACCTTCAGCAGGCCCGTCATTGAGGGAGGTAGGGGCGGGTCAATTACCCCACCCCCCCCCCCCCCCCGACTTTGAGAAATCAATGTATTTGCATATAAGTGGGCATGGTTTTTGCTGTTTTCTGATGAAATTGACATTGTGTTTTCACCCTTTGCCCCCCCCCCCCCCCACCCCCCCACCTGGAAAAACTTGAAATGACAGGCCTGGCCTTCAGTAAAACATTTCAGAAAATGCAAGCTTTCTACATTCTACTGCAGTTATGCTCTTGAATTATTGTCCATAGACAAGTCAGTACTTTAACTTAACTGCATTTAAATATGATTAAATCTTTTTTAGAGTTAAGTGAAGCATACTGTTATGGGTCTATTTCTGCCATAGGTACTCCATTTAGATCCGCTTTCCTGTGTTTAAATAGAGGCTTCAATCACATGGCAAACCCTCTTTCCCACATTCTGTACACTTTCTACCTGCTTATCTTGCTTTTGCAAAATTAAAGTTCATGATATTCACTAAATTTGAGTGACAGCAGTATGATAGCTTGTGAATAATATGTGCCTGATTCTTCAGAAACCATTCAAAAGTGGCCTTTGCAGTGTGACTAAGAGAATTATCATTAAACATGAACAAGCGCCCCCATCATGTTCTTATAATAGGGCCTTTAGTATTCAATCAATTCTTTATGAAAACTGTGTTGTTTTCATGCTGTTCTGGATTTCTGCCATGCCATGAGAGCAGTGACGTAGATAAAGGGGTTTTTTGGGGACAACCCCACCCCCCTCCCCCGAAACGTTGGTCCAAAAAGATTACTAAGGAGAAAAAAAAACCCAATTTTTCTTTCCTAAAAAGAAAATTGCCTGAAATTATGTTTAACAGACTGAATGGAGAGTATAGGCTCATCATTTAGCGGGGACAATTGCCCTCTGATTTGAGAAGTCAATACATTTACAAATAAGTGAACGTTGTTTTTGTTGTTTTCTGATGAAATTTGCAACCTTTCACATCACAACCCTGGAAAAAGTTGAATTGATGAGATTGGGAGGGCACCAAACCTCCCCATCTCTAACATCATCAAGACAGCCTAGAGTGTTTTTAGAGCTACAATTTAGCTAAATTTCCTGAGGGAGGTTATAATAGTAGTTAAAACTACAGTAAAGTCGTAACTAGTATAATAACCTCCTTCCAAATCAGAAGTTTGATCTCTACCCCCCGGCCCCTCATATAATATAACAAAATATTAACACAATACACAATAAAAGCAAATATGAAATTAAAGGAGGCGAAATTAAAAGACGTGAATTTAGAAAGGTTGATTCCAGAGCTCATCAGCCGTAGGATAAACGAGTCCGGTTTGTAGAAATTTCCTAATTTTGAAAGTTAGAGTTTTCAAGTTCGTATGCTATTGGTTGATGTATATATATTGAAAAAAGCAAAAGAAACAGCCAAAGCCCCCCCCCCCCCCCCACTATTTTAACACTTGACAACTCTGAATATGTAACCCCTTCCGAAACCATCGGCTAGCTACGCCACTGCATAAGAGTATGGTTAATATAAAAAGCTAAAGTTAACTTGCCACTGTATAGATTTCACTATAAAATAAGACATCATTCCTTAGCAACAGTATAGTCAAGTAAGCTCCCCCCGCCCCACTATGCTAAACCTTACTCATTGATTCTTAACAACTGGTAACAAAAAGAAGCGAAAATTTAGAAATAAGTTAATGTCTCTTTAAGCTCAAAACCTGATACAGAGCCATTTAATTCTTACTTCCTGTTACTGCCCCTACTTTTTAATCACTGCAATGAATATTATATGCTTTTAAATTTACTAATTATGTTTGAAATTCTTAGAAATTTGTAATTAGAATTATAGAATATTAGAAATGTGCAACATGAAAATATCAGTATGATTTACTATTTTAATTTATTTTCATAGAATTATTGTTCTGCCCAAAAATACATCAAAGCTTTTTTAAGTGTTGAACCTTCAAACATTCAAGCTCAACAATTAGATGTTTACATTCAAAAACAACTCAAAAAAGGTAACATTTTAAACAAGCTCAAGTTTTCTGTTTGGAGAAAATTATGTTCATACAATAATGAATGTTCAGATTTTAAAATTGACATTAATTAACAATTTATTTATTTAAAATTATGATTAACTGGCCTCATTGTTTGCAAAAAACCTGAAAAATCATTTCATTTTATTGTTGTCTTTCTTTCGTTCTTTCTTCCTCCTTTTTTTGGTGTGTGTGTATGCTTATAGATTGAAAGTCTTAGAGTAGCATTTGATCCTTCCCTTTCTCCCCCCTCAAATAATAATAATAATAATAATAATAATTAGTAAATAAAAGAAATCTGCTCAATGATATGTTAAATTTGACTTTTAAAAACTATACCTTATGTTTAAATGTCAATTCTCTTCAATGAAGCATTTTTCTGATTTATTAAAAATATTTTTTAAATGATTTAAATTTTATGAAATTATTCTTACATTTTACACATTTACAAGTTATATTTCAATTTCATTTAACTGACTCATTTGTTTTATAAAAATTTAGCTGTGCTTTAAAATGTCAATCATTTATTTAAAAGGCTTATTTTATTGTTCAATATAAAATTGCAAGTGTAATGGGGCGGGTCAATTTTTTTTTTTTTTTTTTTAAAGTTTAAGGGGCACAGGTTTAAAAAGGTGCTAAATGGTCTCAAACTAGCATGTGTGAAATTTTATAAACTTTTTATAAGTCTTTTTGATGCCGGATTGATTTTGAAGTTTTGACCCTTTTACCAAGTCATATTTCACATAGGATTGCAACAATAATAAATGGTACATTATTTACAGGTAAACAATGTATTAAAAATCATAGACTCTGTGTTCATACTTGCTAGAGTCCTCGATGAAAGGCCTCGGGAGGTTATTGTGACCTCCCAAAAAATTAGTGGCTCTTAATTGTAATTTTGCAATGTTGTCTCCAAATTTGCTGCATGGTTAGACAAAAAAAAAAAACGAACAAGGAAAATTTTGGGAATTCACAATGACCTCCCTTAAAGGACTCCAGAAAGTATGAACACAGAGTAAATGATTTTTAATACGTTGTTCACTTGTAAACAACGTACCGTTGATTACTGTTGCAATCCTAAATGGAATATAACTTGATCGAGTAGATTTCATCCACTCGGGCTCGGATACCCCAGTGCTATTTGAAACAACACAACATCAATATAACTTGGTAAAAGGGTCAAAATTTCAAAGTCAATCCAGCAGCAAAACGACTCATCAGAATGTAACAAAACTTCACACATGTTAGTTTGAAACCATTTAGCAGCTTTTTAACCCTGTGACCCTTAAACTTTGGGAGAAAAAAAAATTTTACCCACCTTAATGCAATTTACTCTATATGTGCAATTAATTCTAGATGGCCTTACTGGAATGGCATTATTTGGAGCAGCTACTATATTTGGTGGGGCTGCAGCTATTGTAGTGGGTAGTCTGGCTGTTGGAGCTGCCCTAGGATATTCTCTAGTGAAGAGAAAAGGCCAATAGGACTATTCAGTCACTTTATTTTTTGTATAAAATCTTTGTTGAATATTTAAATGTTAAGAAATATGTATATTTTAAATTGATCTCTACTTGTTTTTCTTTAATCTACCCAATACGTTTTGTTAAAGATTTATAATGTTGTTGTTGAAGGCAATGTAGCAAAGTTACACTTGCTTTCCTTTTAAATTTTGTACCAGATACATTAGCAAGATGTAATCATTTGCTCATACTTTTACTAAACTTACGTATAAGTTTTAATACGTTGTTCACTTGTAAACAACGTACCGTTGATTACTGTTGCAATCCTAAATGGAATATAACTTGATCGAGTAGATTTCATCCACTCGGGCTCGGATACCCCAGTGCTATTTGAAACAACACAACATCAATATAACTTGGTAAAAGGGTCAAAATTTCAAAGTCAATCCAGCAGCAAAACGACTCATCAGAATGTAACAAAACTTCACACATGTTAGTTTGAAACCATTTAGCAGCTTTTTAACCCTGTGACCCTTAAACTTTGGGAGAAAAAAAATTTTACCCACCTTAATGCAATTTACTCTATATGTGCAATTAATTCTAGATGGCCTTACTGGAATGGCATTATTTGGAGCAGCTACTATATTTGGTGGGGCTGCAGCTATTGTAGTGGGTAGTCTGGCTGTTGGAGCTGCCCTAGGATATTCTCTAGTGAAGAGAAAAGGCCAATAGGACTATTCAGTCACTTTATTTTTTGTATAAAATCTTTGTTGAATATTTAAATGTTAAGAAATATGTATATTTTAAATTGATCTCTACTTGTTTTTCTTTAATCTACCCAATACGTTTTGTTAAAGATTTATAATATTGTTGTTGAAGGCAATGTAGCAAAGTTACACTTGCTTTCCTTTTAAATTTTGTACCAGATACATTAGCAAGATGTAATCATTTGCTCATACTTTTACTAAACTTACGTATAAGTTTGATGCAAATTTTAGAACCAGTATTTCTTTTGTTTCCTGGTGAATTAGGAACCAGAAAGAAATTTGTTTAGAGAATTGTTAAAAAAACATATCAATAACAATACATGTAGGGGTGCATCTTAGAAAAACTAACGGAGAAGGGGAGCACAAAGTTGAGTTTTTTGAAGGTTTTGTTATTAATCCTTCAGAAAGAAATTTATAAAAAGTTTAAAGGATTTAAGTAAATTATATTTGTTTTATTTCAAGCGTGCTTGGTTGCAAATATGAGTAGAATCTTCTTAAATTTAGTACACTTAGAAAAATCAACTTTTCTTGATCTTCTTGGATTTCAAAACTGTCTATGTCTTTTGCGAAATGCTGGAGGAATTTTTATCTAAAGCAGTTGTGATTTGGTGAAACAAAATAAAAAGTTTAAAATTGTACCTTTTACTAGGAAACATTGAGTATAATTTAATATCTTCCACTGAATATCCAAAGTTTGTTTATCCAAATATCTTTTCATAAAAATGACCATCAAGAAAAGGTCTATTTAGTCCTTTAGTTCTTAAAGGATTGCTAAAAATGTGTGTAAAGGCCCACTGTCAAGGTGGCTTGCTCCACCGGAGTATATCCCCTTCAGCAATGTTATTCAGGGACTTCTTTCCACCCGAGGCAGCTTAAGAAATTAAAAATTAGCTAAAAAACGTTTAATAACGCTCTTCAGACATAAATTACATTCCTTCAGAAGAAAAGATGAAAAAAGTAATGCATTGCATCTTCAAATCAAAAAACACACCTTACTTAATTCACTTTTGCTTAAATTAGAAATAATTGGCAGGCAGCCAACTTTGCTTGATTCACTTTCTTTCCAAACAGGGACTGCAATCTGCTATGTTCCTCAGGAACAAATGAAATGTCAGAGATTATTGATATTTTAGTTAATATCTACGCTAATTAAAATCTTCCGAAGATGCAACTTGGTTATCCATGATCCTCCTAAAATTTTGTATCTTTTCATAACTGTTTCGGCCTTCAGTTCTTCTTTTTTCTCAGTTGGTTCCACTGGCGTATATCCATACATAGACACGATCAAAGCTTAATATATATAATTTTACTGAACTGTGATATGGGATGAAATTGTGATGGGCACAAATTTGATTGTGTATTATTTTTATATTAATATAAATTTTATCCAAATGGTTTCTTTTTTCTTTCTTTTTTTTAATGCAAAGAAATCTTACTGTGATCAGCATCAAAAAAATTGAAAAGTGTATGTATGTATATTATGATATTTTCCAATAATTATGTCTGTGTTAATCTTATTTTTAATGTATAAATTTATACATTAAAAAATAAGCATATGCAGTGGAACCTCAGTAACACGACACCCCAAAGAAACACGTAAATACATCCAGTTAAGCGGCTGTCAACTTATAGACGTTCTAATATTTCGACTGCTGTTGTATTTTCTGTATTGTGCAGTTACTAGTGCTTACCATCAACATTATAAAAAATAATTTTAGTAAATGATTTTTCTTGTCTTTCTTATTTGTTTGAAAAGAGCATAACAAAATAAATGGGATAATTTCAAATAAATTATTAGAAATAAATCCATGGTTTTTGAAAAGCGATAAAAGCTCCTTGTCAAAGAGAAACACCCTGCTCACACTTGCTTGAAAGATATGTGTCTTGCTTGTGCTGCTTTGTTTCTGCTGTAGACTATTCTAGGTACATTTCTCCAACACTTTCCTAGTTCTGGAACTGCACCAGCAGCACAAAGAGTGGTGGTTGTCTCCTCTTTGTACTAGTGGAAATTCTCAAAAATAGTTCTTTCCAGAAAAAAAAATTAACCTTTGAACAGCATGTGGAAGAATATCGTAGCAAAAAGTGGACTAAACTAGCAAGTGGATGTCGACTTATAGAGGTTCCTGCAAACGAGTGTCAAGTGAGAGCGGTTTGCACCCATTGAAATTAATATTAGACCAACCATTGGAAAACTAAATGTCGACTTACCGAGGTTATTGAGTTATCCATGCATTGAGTTACTGAAGTTCCACTGTATATTTTATATTCTTTGTTTTTAACATGTTGTTAAAACCAATATTTTTTCTTTTTATGCCAGAAAATTAACAAACTGTTATTAGGAAATATTTTTTCAAATCACATCTATCAGTCTTGTCCTTTTCTACAAACTGTAAATAAAATTTTTAAGAATATATTATTAAAAAAATTACTGCTATATCTTTTTTTCTTTCTTTTAAAACAATTTCATGAAGATAAATCCTGTATTTTGTGTCTAAATTTCCACTCTTCTTAAGATCTGTGTTCTTCGGTCCCGTTGGTGGATTTCTAAGAGATGCAGAAAACTGAGTGTCCATGTTGTATAATTACGCGGCATGTACGAGGGCTGTCCAAAAGAATCTGACTTTATTTTTTGTGTCAAATCCAGATGAATACAAAACAAACGAGATTGCATGAGCCAACTTTGAATATTTCTGCACTTGGGTGAATTTTTTTCTCGTCTGTCAATCACTTTGGTTGCTCGCAAACAGAGTTTGACCAGATTAAAGTGGAAAACCCTTGTCAGAGGTTTTTTAATTTCACGAAAAATAACATAACAACTGGAGCTGAGCTACTGTATCAAATTTTGCCAGAAACTGGGCGAGAGCCAAGTGGACACCATTCGAAAGATGCAGATGACTTTTCAGCACTTGATTTTGATATTTTTAGCGGAAAACCATTTTACTTGAAATTAAAGAACTTGGACATACAAGGGCTCTCCCTTTTACATAAGTCAAACTCTGTGTGCAAGTGACTAACCCTGCTGACAAGTGGGGAAAAGATCACATATGCGCTGAAAGGGTCAAATTTGGCTCATGCAAGCATACTTGATTTATATCAATCTGGTTTTCACACAAAGAAAAAGATGGATATTTTTTGGACTGCCGTTGTAAAAGATTCCATGAGTATTCCTTTGACCTTCAATTCAATGCTCAGCAACATTAAATTCCTTATATGCAGTTTCACATACAAAGGAGACTTCACATACACCAGTGTCCCCTGTGCCTACCACAGCTCGTGGTTTAACCAGGATAGAGCCCTGAAGAGAGCTCTGTTCTTTTTTTGAACCAGACCAAAAGTCGAAAACCTTTGGCCCAGCACCCCCAGAGATATCGTTTCACTTGGAGGACTTTGTGACCTCGACATTTTTAACGTCCCCCAGCCACTATTAATCAAGACAGTGGATCTTTGATCGGCTGGGATCGAACCCGGGTCCCTCCGGTCCCCAGTCTGACGCCTTACTGATTGGGCTACCACGGCCTTAGGTGCCCCCATTTGGTATTGAAACGGGTCGTCAGAATTTGTGGTAATGAGCAAGGTATAGAAGTGCCATATGTAAAAGACTAGATCCCAACTCTTGAGAAATGCACAGGAACTGCTAATGGGGGAAAAGTAATATGCAATATGAAACCTGAATGCATTATTTTTTATACAGTTGTAACTGGTATGACTGGATCCTGTCTCTGGCTGGAAAAACTTTTTGTTGGGAAGATCACTGTGCTGGGTTTTTCTTACACTAATATCAGATAATCACATGGCAGCTGTATGTTTAAGTAATAAACGCGTTGTGGTGATTACTGTATAGATATACAGTACAGAACCTTTTATCCGGGAACCAAAATACCGGGAAACCAGAAAACCGGCAACATTTTGTCCATTTTGCCGCCACTTTTTAAAATACGCATTTTCGGCAATTTCTAAAAAATGAAGAGCTTTTGTTTTCGTTTTTCTTTTGAAATACCTAAATGAATATGAACGGTTTCTTTATAAATACCATATATGTGGCATATAGCTCAAAAATTTTGAATATTGTAATATCTATAAGCACTTCTGGATCGTTTTCTCTTCAGATTTTAAGATGCATTACTATTTATTATAGTAACTTGGGTTTTATAAACAATTGGCAAATATGGTTTCATAACGATCCAGAAAACCGGGAAATTCAGTTATCCGGGATAGCTGTGGTCCCGAACATCCCGGATAATTGGTTCTCTACTGTACTCTCATGCACCAAATTTTTCAGCTTTGTTACGGTCTGAGGTTGAACAGTCATTTTTGCTTCCAGTGCAGTATCTGTGGCACTGAAGTTTGATATTCAACTTTGATGCCATAGTTTTTCTATCTGAAGCAAGAGCATGTCAGCCAAGTTGGAACCTAATGCTTACTAAAAATGAAAAAACTCACGAAGAATAAAGTGTGCAATGCTCACTAAGTAGAAATTACAGAACCACTGTTCCGAATATACTCTTCCACAACACAGGATGATGCTCACCATTGCAACAACTGCAAATAGCCTGTATACTGCTTTTGATAGAAACCACTTCTGCCACTGTATCCCCACCGCAACTTGTTTAGTGTCCTCCTCAAGTATGGGAGGTTTATATGCTGGACCGTGTATATATACAGCAAAATAAGGTATTTTCAAAAAATATTATTGATTATTTTTGAATATATGGAAACTAACAACTAAGTAGCAAAGGAATGATTTAAATTTATATGAACATGTTATCTACAAAAATACATAGTTACAGCATTCTTTTGTATTATTTTTTTGTGCTTATATTTTAATATTTTTAATATTACAGTTCAGGGGAAATATCACTCCGGTTAGTTTTAAAAAAAAAAATCTTTCTTATTTTAATGGAGGACTCACAGCTGTACTAAAAATTAATCTAGTTAAATATTCTCATCGCAATTTAAGCAGTATAAACCCAACACTCTCTTCTTTTTGCAAACATTATTTTATTGTTAGTCACTGTGGATCTAGTAATCTGGGGGGGGGGGGGGGGTAACTTCTATTTCAGAGCATTTTTTTTTTTCAAGTTTAAAGTGTGGTGTTGTTGTTTTTTCAAGAAAAGTTTTAATGCCTGTTCTGAGAAATAGTTTATTTCTTTTACTATTTTCATTCTTTGAACTCAGCCAAATGAAAAGGTAGTCAAAGAAAGGAGAAAAAGAACCAATGGAAAGTACCTACGAATTTTTATAAACAGCTATAAAATAGAAATCAATCAATAAAACCAGGAGGGGGGATTGGATGAAAATTAATAGGGGGAGATTAATGAGGAAAAATGGCTCATCTTGAGAAAAAAAAATTATTTTTTTATATTAATCAATTATTGTCAAAATATTACCCAATCTTATTTTAACATATCGTCGACACCATGCTAAAATAACGAATGTTAAAAATCGCGTTTTTCAAGTTCGAATTTTACAAATAATTAAAATTAAAATAATACCTTCGAACGACAGTTTTATACTTAAAGATATCTATAAAAATTTAAAAATTGAAAATAACCAAACACGTCAGGTGGGAAAAAATTATATTCAGTGTTTTAACTCTCCTGAAAAGTGCTAATTTTCACATTCGTAATTTTAGCATGGTGCCGACAATATACTTACATTTGTAAATAGGTTTCAATCATATATCTATTGGAGGGGGGGGGGGGTGAGCTTTTACTTTTTGAAAAGGTCAGAAACGTTTTGCTGCAGTTTTTGAACACATAGTTAAAAGGGAAGAAAAATGAGATGTAATGAAAATTCTTACTTTAAAAAACCTGAGATTTTTATTCTGCTGTATAAATAGGGTTCTCCTCTGCTGTCGTCATTTTTGTGAAGGGTTCGATTTTGCTGTTAAAAGTTTCGTCACTTGTTGCATTTATTTAGAATTAATGTTTTAAAAATATGTTGTACTGTGTAGCTTTTTTTTCTGTTCTCGGTTCTGCATTATTATTATTATTTTTAATGAGCATTAATTTGCTGCCAACTATAGGGAAAATTCGCGTTAACGACAATTCCAGCACTTTTCCGCATAGTCAGTATTTTACTGTATTGTTTAGTCTTTATTTCACAGTCAGACCATATAAAATTACAGCAGAATGTGTGAGTGTTTACTTCTTCAGCTTCAGTTTAAAAGGTTAGGACCAAAATCCAGAAAATATTCACGTTTTCGAATGTTTTTTTCCAAGAATTGCTCGGAGAAAATTTTCGGAAATTCTATCCCTCGCATATGTTGACCCTCTAACTATTAAGTTCATTTGCTGACTAAATTTCTCTACCTAAACGCGAGTACATACGGTATAGTTAATTTCAAATTTAGTAATTAAGCTATTCCCAAGGTGTTCCATGTCTCAAGGTACTTAACCCCTTCAAGAAAATCCAAAATGAGATTTAAAAAACCCTCTAGTCTGAAATTATCTGCCTCCCTAAAAATTCCAATGCTGCAGTAAGCATCACAAACAACGCAAAGAAATGAACTTATGGATCAAAAGGTATCTCAAAATTGATTGCCGTGTTTGGGCATTTTAAAAGTTGTTTCAATGTTTTTAACTTCTCACACAAAGGATCATTCCACGTCAAATCGCGTAAGGCTATGTGCCATCATGTCTCGGATTTTATTCAGTATTTTTTTACGGATAGATACCTATGAGATAAGTTCAATTAATTTTTTTTTCGAATAAAAATTTAGGGTTGTAAATTTTTTAGAATTTTTGCTTTCAAATTTTTGGTATGCATTTTGAAAAGCTCTATAATTTCCTCATTTTTCATTCAATTAAGCCAGTTTACGTATTATTTTAAGGCTAATTATTTTCTCCTTCAATTTTAGCGACAAAAATGAGATTGTGAAAAGTAGAATTTTGCTAATGGTCTTCTGAAGTCGTTTTTTTTTTTTTTTTTTTCAATTGGTATGTTCAATAGGTCATATCTCTGGAGTACCAACTAAGAACTGCATCATATTTTTTTTCAGTTACGGTTACGACAACATCGAATACTTTTTATGTATAAAAAATTAAGAGGGTGTTTTTTGTCGTTTTGGAATAAAAAAATCAAATGTGTTTTTTCAGTTGGTATGATCAGTAGGTCATATCTCCGGACTACCAACTAAGAACTGCACCATTTTTTTTCTTTTTCTTGTTATAACAACATCATACACTTTTTATGTATAAAAAATTAGGAGGGTGCTTTTTTCTCTTTGGAATAAAAAAAATCAAATGTGTTTTTTCAATTGGTATGATCTATAGGTCATATCTCCGGATTACCAGCTAAGAACTGCGTCACTTTTTTTTTCTATAATAAAAACATCATGAAATTTAAATGTTCACGAAATTAGAAAGGTGTTTTTTGTTGCCCTGAAATTTAAAAAAAAAAAAAAAAGAATTTTTCAAAAAAATTTCTTTAAAAATCAAGTTTTAGATGTTTAAAAAATCCGTAAAATTAAAAAAAAAACCTATGCAATCGCAAGGAAGACCACGACATGACAGCTGAATGACATTTCTTTGCCACGAGTCATGTCAAGAATGCATGCGATGGAGTAGGGGGCATAATTAAACAGCTTGCGATAAGAGCAAGTCTTCAAAGAACTGTCGAAGGACAGATTTTAAATGCACATGATCTATTTCAATTTGCCTCTCAAAACATAAAGGGGATACAGATGTTTTTCACAACAGCAGCGGAAGTGATTGCAAAAGATTTCTTAAAGCAAAGATATGAAATATCCCAAGCAGCAAAGGTAGGTTTAGTAAACGTCTACAAAAGGTCTGTCGAAAACGTCAATTGAAAGGTCTAAACGAGCCACTTGGCAACGTTTTTTTAGACCTTTTCGTAGACGTTTTGTAAACGACTTTTTGACTAACTTATTTGCGTTTTGTAAACGTCATTTGGCATCGTTTTGTAAACGACTTTTCAGATAATTTATATGCGTTTTGTAAACGTCATCTGCCATCGTTTTGTAAACGTGTTTTCGCTTTTTTTTTTTTTTGTGCGTTTTGTAAACGTTTTCTAAAATACTCCAATGGTAGTTCATGAAAATTGGGGATTGTCTGCGGGTCTTTTGTCCCCGGTTTTATTACTCTGTTACAGTTTGATGTTTTTTAATATTAAAAATTCATACCGTTTAATTTTTGTTTTGTTTGTTTAGTATTTATGATTTCGATTTTCAGTGTCGCATTCTGTTTCGTGATTATTTTATGGTATGTGCTAAATAGTAGTTGAATAAAAAAATGTAATTCAACGAAAGAAACTGAATTTTCTTTTTTAAATTCAACTGTTTGCACACACAATAAATAAAACACAAAACAAAGAGTGCGACACTGAAAATTCACATTTCAATTTATAAATGCTAAACAGACAAAAGAAAAATTTAACAGTGGAATTTCTAACATTTAAACAAAATCAAATTGTAACAGAGTAATAAAACCGCGGACAAAAGACCCGCAAACCATACCCAATTTTCAAGAACTACCATTGTAGTATATAGGAAAATGTAGTTCACAGTTTGAAATTTTACCTTTCATAGTAAAAAGATGTGATGCTCGAGACTAGATAGTATAGTTCAGTCAATTCCGAAAACAACGAATATGTAAAATACTAGCTGCCAGGGCAGCTAGATTAGCTTCCTGCGGCATGTTGATGCATAACGTCTCCCCTCTCTAATTTTTACCTCATTCTGAAGTTATATTATTTGATATAATTTAATGTTCATTCGATTTCAAGACATACCACACGTGGCCCGGCGTTGCACGGGCACTTCG
Source organism: Uloborus plumipes (assembly GCA_038373865.1). Taxonomy (NCBI): domain Eukaryota; kingdom Metazoa; phylum Arthropoda; class Arachnida; order Araneae; family Uloboridae; genus Uloborus; species Uloborus plumipes. Next base: position 38,522 of record JAXGGA010002321.1, on the reverse strand, counting down.
TGCCTTGAAAGTAGTGAGAAAAATTTCAAGAAAGTACTCCCCGCCAAGGCGACTCGCTAATAGGCGCTTCACGCCTTTACTTTTTCCTATATAAAAAATCATTCGAATTATTGAGATGCTTCGCGCCTTCAAGATGGTGAGGAAAGTTTTAGTAAGTTCAGCTCGCTCAAAGGAAAAAAGCAGACATAGATACTCAGTTTTTAATATAAGTAGATGGCTCTTCAACAAATAAATGTTTCAAAATATTACCAGTAGCTAGCGATAAAAATTCTACGTAAGTGGCCCGCTTATGAGTTTCGTGTTTGATTTAGTTAAGCCTTCATTCAAAATTCTCATTATCATTGTTATTACTGTTTCATAGCAACGACGGTTTGCAAGAATGGATTTCATATTTAATCATTTATTAGGCTTAATCGCTTTAAACTTGACTACTTATTAATTGATATCTTCGCTAATTAAAATCGTATAATTATATCAATTGAAACTAATGAAGCCTGAAAAATTACCTATCTATCGGTACCTGGTTCGACTTTCAGGTCATTGGCGTTCAGGAGAAAGAAGCGTGACATAGAAAGATAGTTAGAAAGAAAGATAGTTAGAAAGATACTCAGTTTTTAATATAAGTAGATACTCTATTTAAAAATTACAACGTAACAAAATTTGCCAATTGCAAAAATGTTTTATTCAACTGATGTTAGCACATCACACAAAAATAGCACACAAGACATCGCAAAAAATCAAAATTTTAATTTATATAAATGCTAAACATTAATGCTAAATAAAATTAAAATGAAATATATATTTAAGGGGTTACAGTACCTCAAAAATGACCAAAAGACCAAAAAAAATTTTATTGCTTATTTTAAAAGTAAAAGTTATTTAAAACACTCAGAAAAAAATAGCATTGTTCTAACTAAATTATTTAAAAAGTTATGAGTGACTTTAGGGCATGCATGCTATGTGTTCTAATGGAAAAGCCAAACTTTAAAGTGCTTTTTCTCGGTGATCAGTTTTTAGTGTTTCTATGTTACTGGAAATGCTAAGGAATTTTTTCTATTAAAGATATAACTTTAAAGCAATATTTTTTGCACTCAGGATAATATATTTAACAAAACTGTGCATTGAATAAGCGTTTTATAAATTACAAAAATTTTTAGAGTTTGTTAAACCTCGAAGAACAAAATTTTCTAAGAATTTTTTACATAAAAAGTCACAAAATATTTTCTAATCAAAATATAAGAAAATGAATGCACAGATTTGTTGAGGTAATCCTTCTGATCATTTCACAAAAAGAAATTTTGAAATTAGTGCAGAAACAAAAAAGCCTTAGGGTTTTTAAAAAATTGAAATTTTCTTACATTTTTCAAATTTTCAAAAAAAGTTTTCAAAATTTTTAATGTTTGAAAATAAATTATTGATTGTTAAACAAGTGCAGATACAAATATTTCAAAGAATTAATTTTTTCACTTAAATTAAAAAAATTTGTTAGAAAGGTACTGTAACCCCTTAACACAAGAATAAGATCAGCCACAAGTCTATGTATAAAATGTACATCTATTATGTTATATTAAGAATAACAACATGGGTACGGGCATCCGTTTAAAATTTCTGCTACTCCCCCCTGCGCACCTCTAAAAAATTGAGCATTCAGCATATTGTACGACGTGATAGGTTGTTTTATTTATTTTAATTTTTTTTCAACCTCCGTTTTTTTCTTTTAAAAAAAACTTTTGAAGATACAAACGATTGTTTGGTCAAAAAAGAATTGTACAATGGAGGTGTTATTTCTCTAAAAAATCACCATGACGATTGAGGCATTTGTCATATCTGAGAGCAAGCTTTGAAAAAGCCTCCTCATCACATGTTGCCGCCAATGATTGGAAGTGAGTTGTGACGGTGTCTATGAGTTCCACATCAGTTTGGAAGCATTGATTGGGGACCAATGCTTCCAAACTGACTGCAAACTGAGTGCAAGACACTAAAATTGCTCAGATCCTCGACAAGGAGACAAGGACCTTCTTTACAGTACTCGTGTAACCCGACGGCTCCTTCAGCAGTTTCCATGGGACATTTTCGAAAATCCACTTTTCTTCAGATTTAGCGCCAAGGAACTTTTATCTTTTCCCTGTACTGAACTCCCCTGAACTAAACGAGTTGTACTCAGTTTGCAGTCAATTTGGAAGCACTGGTCCGTAACCAACGATTCCAAACTGACGTGGAACTCATAGACACCTTTCACAACTCACTTCCAATCATTGGCGGCAACATGTGATGAGGAGGCTTTTTCAAAGCTTGCTCTCAGATATGACTAATGCCTCAATCGTCATGGTGGTTTTTTAGAGAAATAACCTGCATTGTACAATACTTTTTTTGACCAAACAATCTTTTGTATCCTCAAAAGGTTTTTTTTAAGAAAAAACGGAGGTTGAAAAAAACAACAACCCTCGTACATTTGCACTCAAAGTATGAGCGAAAAGAAAAAAGTGATTACCCCATCCCCTGGAAAATTTCTTGCTACGAATAGTCACACAGGGAATCAAAATGTGCTCAAATATACTTTTAACTAACACATTTAAAATAATCGTAGTTCCTCCTATTTTCAGTAAATGAGAATTTAGACAGTTTTAATTTGCAGTTGAAGGCGTGACTTCAAACCACAAAACCAGCAAAAGTCCAGCTGAATAGAAATTGATGAACTTGGAACTTTTCTTTGAACTTGGAACTTTTTAATAGCGGTATTTAAGACATTTTTGAAAATTTTAATTTACATGCAAGCAATGATTGAAATTTACCTCCTCTGTAAAATTAAACCTAAGAACACTTTTTTTACATAAATATATACAAATACATAAATATAGTTCCTTAAAAACAACCCTTAGGGGATGGACTATTTAGCGAAAACTATTTTGTCTCATAGACCTTTGCTAAGTTCTTCCTCAGCCTTCTCGGTGCATTTTTCAGCCATACTTTTATGTAATCCTCTATTTCTTTGTCTTTGACGTTTGCGTGATTTTGACGTTTGAGTGATTTTTCCTGAAAATAAAAATAAATAAAAGAAAATTTTTAAAAAACAAAAGTGACACTGGTACAAATACTATTTAGAGATGAAAATACTTCGTTAAACAACAATTAAAACTAACTGTTAAGCTAAATTTAACTGTTGCGAGCCATCATATTAACATTCAAGTAAATTTATGAAAAACATGATTCTTTTTCATTAAATTTTTAAGAAGCAAAAAATCCGAAATACTCACGGAGTTAGCGCGTGCGGCGTTTTAATCCAATAAATGATGAGCGATGGTTTTTCGCATATTTTAGTGCCTGGTTCTTTCATCAATTAGGTACATGGTATGTTATTATTATTATTTTTATTTTAAATACCCTGGGTTGTGTATTTGAATTAAGTTTTTTTCTGCGGGATTTTTCGTTTCGGATACATGTACAAGTATTATGTTTGCGATGTTGTGGCAGGATTTGTTTTATTTCATTTATTCAAAGGACCTTTTTTACATTTTTGACATGGGCATCGTCGTACGGGTACTGCTAGTTATATATGGATGGTGTTATGCAAAAAGGAGTTAACCCACAAAAACCTGATTTTGAGATAGTGGGCTTTAAAGTCGACAAACTCTGGCAAAAAGCATGGAGCTCTATATCAATATACCAATGATATGTTACCATGAAATGCTGATAGGGCTTAAATATTTTTGCTTAATGTAGAAAGCAACATATTTTACCATCACAGTTGGATAACTCATTTTTTTATGTTTTGTGGGTTAACTCCTTTTTGCATAACACCATTCATATATATATATATATATATATATATCTATATATATATCAAAAAGAGACAATAATAGCTCATGAAGAGTAACTGTGCATAAATTGGAGTAACAGAAATAAATAGAACAACAATGAGAAACATCAGGAAAAACATTTAAAATTACTTGAAATTTAAAACTAACATGTAAAACATCAACATGGGTAATGCGCTGCTTAATCTTCAGAGGGCAGGAGCAGCATATAGATTTTTTAGATTCAGCTTTGCAGGTTTCATGAGTGTTTGTTTGAAATAAGTCAGCAGTGATTAATAAACTTGATTAGCTTTTGCTTTTTAATCTTTGAAAGATTAAGGACTTTAAAAGTATAAAATTTATGCCACTAATTTATTTTATAATGTTTGTACTGAATTTGAATTTAAAATGCTGACAAATTACAATCCAATGCACCCTGCCCTTACCTAGAAAGCAAAAAAACGTGCACATACCCAAAATAATTCAATTCCATTGTCCAAGAGGCAGTCCTTTTTCGTTCCACTCTAACACTCCGTGTCTGCTCACTTCCAGTCAACACCGCTCAGCAGTAGAGTTTAGGTGCAGCCTATCATAAAAGCTGGGAGCACGGTTTGTTGCCAATATGCAGTACTTGGGGAAGAAACTATATACTCTCTGCCTGTCACATGGAATTCTTGAAAACATTAGCATAATGTAAAATAAAATCTATCGGATAATTGTTGTAATAAAATAATGTAGCAGCAAATTTAAAAATCTGCTTTTCATAATCATTTTTGTTGTTGCATATTTTATGAAATCTCGAAATTTGTCCTAAAATAATATTAATGAAAACTTTTTTATGCAAATTGCTGTAAAAGTGTGGCATACTTTGTGTAAAAAAATTAAAACTGTTTCTTTTATCGTAAATATCGAGAAAGATGTTCTGTTCAAAAATTTTGATGGAAATGTCCAGAAAGTTGGCAAACTGATTATTTTCATTTGCTTTATTCAGTTGGAGTGTCTGAGGATAGACAATATGAAATTCTTCCTCCATATTTTTGTTGAAAACCAGAATGTCGTCGATGTATCTAAAAATATTTAATTTAATGTTCTTATTGATAATATATTTGAATTCATAATAGAATAAAAACAAATTTGCTGCAGAGCTGGAATAGTTCGTGCCCATGCCAACAGGGGCGTGCTTAGACTTTTAGCGGCCCTGTGCGAAATTTGTCTTAATATTCGATAAATAATCATTTTTTATTTATTTATTTCCTCGCTTCTAAAACATAATACATATAAATTATTACACACCGCAACATGCACCAATCCCAGAACATAAAAACCGGCAATTATTTTGACATTTTACTATAAAACTGCTACATAACGTAATTAAAAATAGAAAAAGAAAGGAAAGACACAGACGCAACAAAATTTACCAAAAACAAGCATTTATTTGGAAAAAAAAAGAAAAATCTAGAGATAAATAAATAAAATTGAAAGAAAAAAACGATTTAGTGAAGAATAATTTTTCTAACTTTAATTTGAGCAGCAAATTGATCAATTAAATTTGAAAAATCTAAAAAAATACAAAAATCAATCGGCGCATCGCACTTGTACTGGGAAAAATAGTGATTTTTCAGTCATTTTTGCAATTCCACGTCAAATAACTCATGAAAAAAAAAAAAAAAGTTTTTGACCAACCATTTCCAATTTTAGCAAAATTTGGTGTGAAGGACACATATGACAAAATGAGAAATCCTGCCAATTTTTAGATTTATACTTCAAAAATTGTACGAAATACAATTCTGTTAAAATACTTCAAAATTGCGAAAAAAAAAAGAAGAGTTTTTACAACTCTGACTATAACTTCTTTTCTAATTATAGTGGAATAAAAGCTCAAAAAGCACTGTAAATGAAAAAAAAAAAGTAGAGCTTTCCATTTATATGCTACATAACTTTCTTACGACAGGTTTAAGCTTCTAATTGCCCCAAAATGGTTTTAAAATCACTATTTTTACCATAAAAAATGTGATGCGCAGTAAAAAACGCAACTACTCTCTGCCGCCAGACACTCCACATGCTGCTTAGAAGAGTACAGGGAAAGATATATTAAAGAGCCAGACGTCCTAAAATTCTCACTCGAAAATTTTGCTAGCTCTTAGACCATTAGCAAAGCATTTTGAAAAATGTTTTCAAACAAATTTAAGTGTTTGAAGTTAAAGTTTCTCTGGAATGAAATTTATAAAAACTATTAACTTCGTGTATAAATCAGCTCCATTCACATCTTCAAATTCCAACGCCAAGTTATTGCAATTATCCAAGTAGCATACTTTGTTTTTTAAAGATTGTAAAATGGTTATTAACGTTGTAACAACCGCTTAAAAACGTTTACAAAACGTTTAAAGGTTATTTGTGCTACCTGGGACCTGGGTAGGTATTAAATTATGCTCTTCCAAAGTTTTTAATGCTGAAATATTGCAAAAGAAATCCTAATATTTTGTTGAAGACTTTTTTTTTTTTGAAAACGCTCCCATTTGGACATAATAGATTGACTCACAAAAAATTCTTTGCTAACCAGGGTGTAAAAAAAACAATGATTTTCTTTTTTAAATCAAAAAAATCGGATTTTTTCGATATAAATCAGATTTTTTGATTTAAATCGGATTTGTTTTTTTTTTTTTTTAATTAGAAATTTCAGTCATTAATTAATTTTTATTTATGAACAACTTACCTTTAAGTTTTTAAAACTACAAAAATACCTTTGAAGTAAAGCTTCACCAGTAAGAAACCCAGAAAAAAGTGTTAGGAGCCAATCTGAAAATAATCCTGTCTACTAGCTATGATAAAAATCAAATTTGTCAGGAAGCTCAACCCAATCCTCACTTCATTCAGCCCCCCCCCCCTCTTTATTTTGCTTTTTTTTTTATAAAGCTGAAATATGTTCAATTTCAGCCACTATTAAAGACTGCCCCCCCCCCCCCCCCCCCAGTTGCTAATGCAAGGCATAGAAAATTCATCTTCTGCTCGGTTGTTTTCGCTTTTTCTTTTCACTGAAAGTATATCACACACATTCTATCATGTCCCTCCCCCCTCAATTCACTCTTTGCAACACCTGCCCTGCATGTATTTTCTTTATTTCATTTTGGGGATCAATTTTTGGATCCACCTTTGAGAATTTCAAAGTCAGTGTTTCTGAACTTTAAAAAAAAAAAAGTTATTTCTGTAGCTGAACAGCAGTAATATTTAAATTCATAGTAGAATTTTGCTTTGCTTTCCTAGCAAAATTAACTTGAACAAGCAAATCGTACCATAAACATAAAAAGGTGAGAAATTTGAAACTTTCAATATCCCTTGCAAGAACGTTCGCTTCAGTTTTGCATTTTGACTCAGTTACAGTTTCAGATATTTCAATTAATTTATCCTAAATATCCGCCAATTTGAAACCTAATATCTTTGATACTTTCGATTCGGCATTCCCATCTTCTGGCTATAGGCTATATATTAAATTTTTTAACATACAGCTTTAGAATGTCCCATAGCTGAGTAGAGGCAGAAAAAAAGATTTATATTTGCTGAATTTTTCCAAAAAACAAGTTTGCCTTTGCATAAGAAACGAATTGAAGAATTGGCCATACCACCAATAACGATTTGTATTTTATATATTTAGAAAGTTTGAAGAAAAAAGTGCTTTTTTTTTTTTTCAAAGTTTTGTTCCTCACGCACACACAAAAATATTTTTTTCTCTTGTAATATTTTAGCGGCCCCAAAATTTCAAAATATTTTAGCGGCCCTGTGCGGTGGCACAGTTTGCCACCCGCTAAGCACGGCCCTGCATGCCAATACCATGAATTTGCTTGAAGATTAAATTATTAAAAGTTACAAAATTATTAAAAATACAGAAATGACATAGGCTTTCAAAAAAGTTACGATCGATACCAAGTTCGATTCCAATGTAAAACGTATCAAAAATCTTTAACAATGTATTATATAAGTCTTCGACTGGTATGTTACAAAATAAATTTTCAAAATCAAAACACTGATTTTGGTTTATGCTTTAATTTTTGTACAACTTCGTAACTATTATCAATGCTCTAAAATAGCTGGAGTGCCTGTATTTGTTTTTTAAAAAAGTATAAATTTGCTTAAGAAAAGCCTGCAATTTTACATTGTAACATTTACCAAAACAATTAGTAGTGGAACTAATAAATCTGAATTTTACAGGATCTTTGTGAAATTTAGGTGTCATAAATATAAAAGGTAAAGAAAGGTGATTTGAAATTTGAAAACTGTACGAAAATTTAGAATTACAAAGCTTTTTAAAAGCAGTGAACTTTTTTCGGATCATATCTGCATTTGAATTGCATTTGTTGTAATAAAAAGATGAATCCAGCTCTTGCAATACTCTGTTGATGTAGAATTTTTTACAGATGATACTATAGTTGTTGGCTGCTTTGTCGATTGGTACAAAAATAAAAGAATCTTTTAATTTATCCAGAAATTTTAAATCATCTTGATTAATGCTTTGGTAGTTATATTCTGAGCTGTTTAGATACAAATTTAAAGCTTTCTTAAATTCTGTGAGGAAATTATCTTTCCATTCTTGGAAAGCTTCGAAAGGTGTTGTATATTTATAAGCAGTTTTTTTAATAAATCGCGAAATATTCTCGTTAAAAACCTCGATTACTTTATTGTATTTACGTTTTACATTTAACCTGAATTTGGTTCCAAAATTCATCAGATATCTGATGTTATCGTTTTTTATAAATTTCAAGTCTCCTGTGATAATGTGTTTATAAAAAGGATCTACGAAGTTTTTGTATTTATCTTCATTGCAGGGTCATGGAGATTCGTTTGATGCGTTCGCGAACGCTATCTCTCGGTAATTAAAAAAATTTTTTTTTTTTTTGCAAAAAGGTTTTGTATATTCAAAAGCAGTTATAACTTTTCTGTTTTTTATGGGAAAAAGATGAGATAGTTTATGTAAAATATTGCTAAATCTGATATTTTCAAAACTTTTTTGCTGAAAAGTGACAGTAAGAAAAATATTTTCCTGCTCTATTGTGCTCTAATGCGCTAGTTAATTTGCAGACTTTAAACTGTTAATCTTGATTATATATATATATATATATATATATATATATACACTGGCGGAAAAAAAAATCCCAACACCAAGAAAAAATTTCTGTAGAGCAATGAAATTTGGGTAATGCAATTGTCTAGTTAACATGTTTAATTGATTAAATGTACAAGATCACTGGCTAATTTAAGCTCGAGAAAATGCTGTGCAAATGTGAAATTATGTTAATTTAGTGGAGGGTGTAACCTCCAGAATTTTGAAGACAAGCCTGCAAGCGTGCATGCATTATGTTATACAGGTGCCGAATGTCACTTTGTGGTATGAAGTACCATACTTGTTGCACTTGTTGTGTCAATACTAGGACCGTCATTGCTGACTGTGGATGATGCTCGAGGTGCCGTCACATGATATCCCATACGTTATCAATTGGAGACATACCTGGTGATTTTTCACGTCATGGTAACATGTCAGCAATCTGTAGAGTACATTGCGTTACAGCAGCGATGTGAGGGCGAGCGTTACCCTGCTAGAAAACGCCCCCTTGAATGCTACTCATGAAGGGCTGTACTACTGGTTAAATTACCAGACTGACGACAAATTTTCAGTCAGTGAGTTTTGGATAACCACAAGAATGCCCCTGCTGTCGTAGGAAATTGCTCCAGAGACCATAACTCCAGGTGTGGGTCTCGTGTGTCTAGGCCGTAGATCGCTTGGATGCAGGTGGTCCCCTGGCCTACTTCTGACCAATATACAGCCATCACTGGCACTAAGGCAGAATCTGTTTTCATCAAAAATTACAACAGATCTCCACCCAGACCTCCAGTGAGATCTGTCGTGGCACCACTGCCGTCGGAAAATTCAATGGTTTGCAATCAATGGAATACCGGCTGCAGGCTGCCTGGCTCGGAGCTGTCCTTGAAGTAAACAGTTTCTTACCGTTCCTTGGGTCACGACGGTACCAACTGCAGCTCGAATGTCAGCCGCAGATGCAGTACGATGCGCCACAGCCGTACGCAAGATTCGGCGATCTTCCTTCTCAGTCGTACCACGTGGCAGCTCGAAACTCGATCTTCTTGAGGTAATACCATCCCTTGCCCATGGCTTCCAATAATCATGCATAGTGGAAACATTCCCACCCGAATCTTTCTGCAATATCACGAAATGAAAATCCACCTTCTCGTAGCCAAATTGTACGACCTCGTTTAAACTCGGAGAGCTGTTGATAATGGCTTCTTCGTCTTCTTAAAGGTATTCCTAGCTAACATAAACGCAATTCGCCAAATGTCACGGAAAAATAATACACACGAGCTTCACTACACGCTTTTAAAACATACCTTATTTGCATGTTCTGAGTGACGCCAGCTGCGCCACACTTATGCGCGGAACGCGAAATTTCAATCGATGTCATCTTTCAGTTGTATAAACACGCCTACCAAATTTTGTTTATCTAACACAAGTATTTCTTGGTGTTGGATTTTTTTTCCGCCAGTGTATATATATATATATATATTGTTACAAATCTTGTAAATAGTTGTTGTTTTTCCTGCCTTGCATCATTTTCATTAGTTTTGGTTTTATCTGACGTCATGTTGCAAAAGTATCTGAAGATATCACTTTTATCACTTGTATACCGGCCCCGTAACACTTTGTAGTTTTTACACTTGCCCTAACTTTAATAAGCGTGAAGAAATTTTCGCTGGGAGTGGTGTTTTTCTTTTTATTTCTAGCGTTTTCTTGAATGAATTGTTTAAAGTTATGAATGATTTGGAATATTCCAGATATTACTAGAAAGTTGTCGGGAATTCTTTCCGTGTATAAATAGCTGGCCTTGAACACAAGTCAGTCAGTTCTTTTCAGATGTTGATTTCTGAGAGTGCTCGTTTTTATTCGCTTTGGGCGAATGTTGTTTTTGCTTTTGTAATTGCTTAATTACTGTTCACGTTTGATACGTGGTGCTGAGTTACTGTTGAGAGTACAGTGTACTGTTTTGCTACCTAATTGCTGGATGTTTAGCAATTGTTTCCTGCTCATATTGTAAATAGTGTAAATACTTGTAAATAAATTTATAGTTACTTCCTCAAGATTGGAATGCTCATTTGAAGAAAGTTGAAGGTGCTACGGACTCGTTACAATTTTGGCGCCCAACGTGGGGCATCTTCAAGGACTTTCTTGGAATTACCTGTGAACTTGGACTTTTCTTCCTACGGACTTTTTGACTTCGGAATTTTATGGTGATTACTCGAGCAATGGATGAACAACTGAAACAACTCCTTGATGCGAAAAACGCTGTTAAAAGTGAATTAAAAAATGACATAGCTACTAATCAAGAACAATTAAAAACTGATCTGGCTACTAATCAAGAACAATTAAAAAATGATCTGGCTACTAATCAAGAACAATTAAAAAATGATCTGGCTACTAATCAAGAAGAAATAAAGAGTGATCTAACATCAATGAAATGTTTGGTGGAAACTAAATTTACCAACATGGAAAATAAAGTGGAGGCTCTAGAAGATCGAATCACCACAGTAGAAAACCATGTGGACAAGAAAATTAAAGAACTTGAATCGAAGTTATCAGCATCCTCCAACAATTCAAGTGACTGTGTAGCTACAACTGGAACTTCTCGTCCATCCATCAAACTGGCCACATTTGACGGGAAGACCTCGTGGAATATTTACAGGAAGCAGTTCCTCATCGTTGCAGAAGCAAACTCCTGGGACTCTTCCACGAAAGCCTGTCACCTTGCAGCCTCGCTGAGAGGGGATGCAGCTGAAATACTACAGACCTTCCCAGAGGACAAGCACCGTGACTTCGAAGCCTTATCATCGGCCTTGGAGCTTCGCTTTGGCGAATCATGCCAAAAAGAATTCAGCCAACTTCAGCTCAAATCCCGACTCCAGAGGGCTGGAGAGACTTTGCAAGTTTTTGCAGCAGACGTTGAGAGGCTTTCCCATCTCGCCTTCTCGGACTGTCCTTCTGGTATTCGCGATAGCCTGGCCCTGAACTACTTCATAGATGGAGTGCGAAATCCAGAAATTCAGACGGCTCTCCGGATGGCGGACATTAAAGATCTTAAATCCGGTTTGGTCTACGCAATGAAGTTCGAGGCTGCACAGCAAACATCCCGCAAGGATCGCCATTCAATCAGGGGCGTGGAAGTGAGCGCCCAGGATTCGAACTTAACTCGTCTCTCGGAACTTGAGCGACAAATGAAAGAGATGTCGGGGACCCTGAAGAAGATTGCGGCTCGCAAAGACCAAAGTAGACAACCACTGAAGTGCTGGAAATGTGGCGGTGAGGGCCACGTACGAAGGAACTGCGAAGTCCGCCAAGAAACAAGAGGGAAGGGTACCTCTTCCTCTTCAGCTCAGGAAAACTAAGCTATGGCAATCTCGCGGGGCGGAGGTCGCCAAATTGGAATGAGCCCCATCCCAAAGTTTTCCAGATTTCCTCAAGAAGTGGCGGCTGCAACGGACTCTTCATTTACGCTTATGTGAATGGGTTTCCCTGCGAAATGATTGTGGACACAGGAGCCAACGTTACCATTATTAAGACTGATGTGGCTCGTCAATTTGGACTCAAGATCTTGTGGACGCCGCCATGCGTTACTCTCCAAACTGTGACAGGTGACAAAATCGAGATTGAAGGAAAAGTGAACTTAGAAATAATGTTCGGAAGCGCCACTTACCATCACACGGCATTCGTCGCTGACATTACAGATCCCTTCATTCTCGGACTGGACTTTTTGAGAAAATTTGATTTTTCTATTGACTTTAGAAATAATGAGCTGCACTCGACGATGGAAGACATAGTAATTTTCAATACCGAAAATAACTTAAAATCCGCTCATCAAATAATAGCCCAAACTGATTCATTGATTCCCTCTAGATCAGAAGTATTAATACCCGGCTCCATCAAGGAAAACAACAGCTTTAAATTCGGCCTAATTGAATATCCTAACCAGAATAATAGCCCAAAAGGAGTACTAGTGGCATCTACGCTTGTGGACCTTTCAAGGAATGCAGTTCCTGTGAGAGTCGCCAATGTGAGTGAAAGACCGAGGAATATTAAGAAAGGAGAAGTGTTGGCAACTTGTACTCCCGTAAACTGCATCATCAGAAGAATTGATTCCTCCGAGACTGTGTCTTCCGAGTCCTTGACTTCGAAATTAATTGGGAGTGCACCATTATCGAAGGATCAAAGATACGCTACGGAAAACTTGGTGGACAACTTCAAGCAGGTGTTTTCATCTACATCCGAGGATGTTGGTCGCACGAGTTTAACGCAGCATAGGATCGACACTGGAGATCATCCCCCTATCAAGCAGCATCCAAGACGACTACCGTTCGCCAAGAAGGAAGAGGTTGAGATCCTCTTGAAAGAGATGCAGGAGAATGACGTCATCGAACCCTCATCCAGTCCTTGGGCATCCCCTATCGTCTTGGTCCGAAAGAAAGACGGCTCCACCAGATTTTGTGTTGACTACCGACGCCTGAATGACATCACCAAGAAGGACAGTTACCCTCTTCCACGGATCGATGACACTCTGGACACCCTTTCCGGACACAAGTGGTTTTCGACCCTGGATTTAAAGAGCGGCTACTGGCAGGTGGAGATACACCCCGACGACCGAGAGAAGACGGCGTTTACAACCGGACAAGGCTTGTGGCAGTTCAAAGTGATGCCCTTCGGCCTCTGCAATGCACCAGCCACGTTCGAGCGTCTTATGGAATCAGTGTTACGAGGACTGTCTTATGAATCCTGTCTTGTCTACTTGGACGACATTATCATCATAGGACGCAGTTTTGAGGAACATTTGGCTAATCTTAGGAAGGTGCTGCAAAAGCTTAAGGAAGCCAACCTGAAGTTAAGCCCGTCCAAGTGTAATCTGTTCCGCCGTGAGGTGAACTACCTTGGTCACATTATCTCTTCCGAAGGTGTACGAACAGATCCAGATAAGGTATCTGCAGTCAAGAATTGGAGCCGCCCCGAAAATGTCCATCAGCTGCGAAGTTTCCTGGGGCTCTGCACGTACTACAGGAAGTTTGTGAAGGGTTTTTCCAATATTGCACGACCTTTGCATAAGCTGACGGAGAGCAAACAAAAATTTGAATGGTCCAAAGAATGCGAGGATGCATTTCTACAGCTGAAGGAGGCTTTAACATCAACGCCTATTCTCTCTTATCCTCAGCCTGGAAAATCCTTCATACTTGACACTGATGCGAGCCACGAGAGCGTTGGAGCTGTTTTATCTCAAGAAGTAGACGGTAACGAACATGTCATCGCCTACTGGAGCAAATGCTTATCCAAGTCGGAGCGAAATTATTGTGTCACGAGAAAGGAATTGCTCGCCATTGTTAAAGCTGTAGAACATTTCCATCATTACCTCTACGGCCGTAAATTCCTGCTCCGGACCGATCATGCCTCTTTAACTTGGCTTTTGAATTTCAAGAATCCAGAGGGCCAGGTAGCCAGGTGGATACAGCGGCTCCAGGAATATGACATCGAGATTAAGCACCGAAAAGGTTTGTCACACGGTAATGCTGACGCATTGTCAAGAAGACCTTGTTCCGAGAACTGCCATTATTGCTCCCGAATAGAGAAACAGTACGGGACGACAATCCCTACTGCCTGCCAAGTTACTGCTACATCAACATCTTCAGATCCCGATCCATGGAGTGACGACCAAGTAAGAAAAGATCAGCTTGAAGACCCAGACCTTAAACCTATCATAGAGTTAATGGAAAAGGACAGTCGGCGACCTAGTTGGCAAGACGTTTCTATCTACAGTCCTGCAACGAAAAGATACTGGGCTCTATGGAAATCTCTCCAGCTGCGGAATGGCGTCCTGTATCGGAAATGGGAATCTGACGATGGTAAAGCATTCAAATGGCAGTTACTCCTTCCCAGATCAAGAACTCCAGACGTTCTAAAGGAACTGCACAGTAGTCCAACTGGAGGACACTTTGGTATCTTGAAAACCCTCCACAAGGTTCGAGAGCGCTTCTTCTGGAGCAAGACGAAGGATGACGTAGAGAAGTGGTGTCATTCTTGTGACGCCTGTGCTGCCCGTAAAGGACCGAAGAGAAGAAGCCGCGGGAAGCTACATCTTTACAACGTAGGAGCTCCTTTCGAACGAATCGGGATCGACATTCTTGGTCCTCTACCGAAAACTACTGATGGGAACAAATACATCCTCGTTGCCATTGACTATTTCACCAAATGGCCCGAAGCATATTCCATTCCGGATCAAGAAGCTACCACTGTAGCAGAGACTCTAGTCCAGCATTGGATCTCGAGATATGGGACCCCTTTGCAGATCCATTCCGATCAGGGAAGAAACTTCATCTCTGCTGTGTTTAAGGGCCTATGTGATATCCTCAAAATTGAGAAAACTCGAACGACACCACTACACCCACAATCGGACGGCATGGTGGAGAGATTCAACAGGACAATCCTTAATAATCTCTCGCTTATGGTCTCCAAAAATCAACAGGATTGGGACAAGAAACTTCCTCTGTTTCTGCTGGCCTACCGCAGTGCTGTCCACGAGACCACCGGATATTCCCCATCACAGATGCTCTTCGGCCGAGAGCTTCGGCTACCTTGTGATCTCGTCTTCGGTCTCCCTCCAGATGCGCCTTCATCGCCTGAGGAGTACGTCCAGGATCTCCAGGCCCGGTTGGAAGACGTTCATCACTTCGCACGGGAGCGAATCAACATCGCAACGGAGAAGATGAAGACCCGATACGACACAAGGTCCACTGGTCATGACTTTCAAGAAGGTGACAAAGTATGGCTATGGAATCCCATCCGACGTAAAGGTCTGTCACCCAAATTGCAGTCGCATTGGGATGGACCTTACACAGTTCTCCACCGGCTGAACGACGTCGTAGTGAGGATCCAGAAGTCATCACATTCAAAACCTAGGGTTGTCCATTATGATCGGCTAGCCCCATACTATGGCCATAGTTCGTAAAGTAAATCTAAAGCTACCATGGTAATTTGTTTGTAAATTTTGTAAATAACTTTCGCCTTTAACTGTTTGGAATATTACTTTATCAATGTTATTATTTCTTTCATGTTCTCATTGTTATTGTTTATCATGTTTATGATTGGTCATCATGTAATGTGTGCATCTGTAAGTCTTCCCTTGCTTCCTTTCTGGGGATTGTACTGCCCGGGACGTGCAGTCCTTGGGAAGGGGGCAATGTTACAAATCTTGTAAATAGTTGTTGTTTTTCCTGCCTTGCATCATTTTCATTAGTTTTGGTTTTATCTGACGTCATGTTGCAAAAGTATCTGAAGATATCACTTTTATCACTTGTATACCGGCCCCGTAACACTTTGTAGTTTTTATACTTGCCCTAACTTTAATAAGCGTGAAGAAATTTTCGCTCGGAGTGGTGTTTTTCTTTTTATTTCTAGCGTTTTCTTGAATGAATTGTTTAAAGTTATGAATGATTTGGAATATTCCAGATATTACTAGAAAGTTGTCGGGAATTCTTTCCGTGTATAAATAGCTGGCCTTGAACACAAGTCAGTCAGTTCTTTTCAGATGTTGATTTCTGAGAGTGCTCGTTTTTATTCGCTTTGGGCGAATGTTGTTTTTGCTTTTGTAATTGCTTAATTACTGTTCACGTTTGATACGTGGTGCTGAGTTACTGTTGAGAGTACAGTGTACTGTTTTGCTACCTAATTGCTGGATGTTTAGCAATTGTTTCCTGCTCATATTGTAAATAGTGTAAATACTTGTAAATAAATTTATAGTTACTTCCTCAAGATTGGAATGCTCATTTGAAGAAAGTTGAAGGTGCTACGGACTCGTTACAATATATATATATATATCATTCGGATGTGTCAGAAGATGGTAACAGGTGAATCTGTTTTGGCCTTCCCTTATGTCATTTTTGATTCATTCTTTATGTAGTATTCGTTTTTATACTTGCCTGGATTTTTGTTTGTAAACAGATCTATTGTTTCCTGTTGCAGCTCAGCTTCATTATTCTCTGAGTGTATTTCTTCTAGGTCAGACTCCTCGAATTCAGATATGTACCTTCTCGTTTTCTTGTGTTTTCTTTTTTTTGTGCTAAGGTTAAGGTGCCTTGCGTTGAATCTGAGGCGATGTCCGTTGTACTTTCAGCTTCTCTTGTCTTCTTACGGGCAAGTAAAAGGTCATCTAATTGAGATTTTTTTTTTTTTTTTGTCGTGTGCCAGCCAGGCTGGCAATTTGGGGTGCGCTGTTTCACTTTTCCAACTGTACCGTAATTTGGTATGAAATCCGACTTCCACAGTACACGCATGCCATAGGTACCCGTTTATAGGGTAGGCAACCTTTCACAACAACATATTCACACAAAGAAAGGACAAGGACAGGAGAGAGAAAGCACGTCCATGCCCAAGCCGGGACTCGAACCCGGGACCACACCATCCGTGGCAGACTGCTCTGACCACTAGACAAGGTGGCCGGCAATTGAGAAATCATTACAAATAATAAGGCGGAAACTAAATAATTGTCCATATTTTTGAAGCAGAAAAATTTGTACTTTTCACGAATCTAACACTATATATATATATATATAAGTCAACCTTCATGACCTCTATTTTCGCAACCGTTCGTCCTAGATGCATACTTCCAATTGCAAAAATGTTTGAAATGTTTTGGAGAGTTAAGATAATAAAAGGATGAAGGGCAAAAAAAATTAGTTAAAAAATAAAATGAATAACTTTTTACAGGTGCTTCAGGTCACCTTACTTATATTTAAGGAAATCAAGACCAGAAAAAAATAATTCGAACACAAAAAAATTGACATTTGTACGACCAAAATATCCGCACTTATAAAACGTGGCGTGTTGTGACTTACACCGCTTTGCACTACCCTACCTTTGAAAACCGGCTTTTGAGGGGGAAGGTAGCGGCTCCGGAATGAAGCCGATCAAAAGCGCTTCGGTAGAATGATAAGCAAGCGTTCCCATCTGTCTTTTTTACACGTTTTTTTTTTCATGCTTTTGATTTCCCTAAATATAAGTTAGGGGACCTGGAGTCCCTATAAAAAGTTAAATTTTTTATTTCTTACCTCATTCAATTTGTTTCTTCACGACCTCTATTTTCGCAACCGTTCATCCTAGATCAGGGGTGGCCAACCCGCGGCACGCGTGCCACAGTGTGGCACGGCAAAGCAGCAGGAATGGCACACGAAGACTTATAGAAAAATTTTAAAAAATTAAGAAAATAATGCTTTTTTTCAAAATTATTTTAAAAAACTCAAAACCTTACACTGGTAAATATAATGGTTAGATGACATGTGTCAGGAGCTTTGTATACAAATTTCCAAATTGCCCAAACTACATTATTACAACTTTTTATCGTCCTGATAGTAGAAACAGTGCGACGTACGTCGTAGATTCTTGAGAACGCCTGCCAACTATTTCTTATTTAATGGGGGGGGGGGGAGAATCTATTAAAAATAGGTTAAATTTCAGCTTGCGAAGAATTCTACCACACTTTCCGACATAATCCGTAGCACTTGCATTTTTGAAGTTTAGCGCTTTATGTTGAAGCAGTTTTAGGTACTCATTCAGATTTTACGACTATCCTAATCTAGATTCATCTCGCATACTATTTTTGGGCTTCAGAATTTGCTTCGCAGACTGCAGAAAGAAATTCTGCTGCCGGGCTTATTGTTAATTTCGGGAATCCGACGAAAGTTGCGACATTACAGACAATGCTTTGCAAAGCGTATTTGTGAATTACCGGAAAGAAACTTGCGATGTGTAGAAGAAATTCTTAATTTACGCTTAATAGTTTCAGCTACAGGTAATGATTTTTTCTTAAAAAGTGTACTCTGTACCTAAAATTTAAAAGCTGAAGAGTACGAAATTCGACATTGGTTGCACTAGACACTGTAGAGTGCACTGTATTAAAAAAAAAAAAAAAAAAAAAAAAAAAAAAAAAAAAAGAAAAAAAAAAGAGCTGGAGCTCTGAAAAGACAATGTTTCGGAAGCTTATCCCAGAAGAAAGAAAGAGGATGGCAAGTCACTGTTTCATTGAAATGTGCGATTTCAAAGGAAAAATACTCATGTCATGAGATTTTAGAATTTGAGGGAGTGAGTTTCAAAATATCTGGAAAGAGAGCAACGAACTCTTGATACTTTTAAGAATGAAGATTAGCAGTTGAATTTAGCTATTTCGCCCTTTGTTATTTCACAGCGACGTTTAAGGTAGTAGTCTGGTAACTTGAGTTCAAAAAATCGAAAAAATTTTTTTTGCTTGATTTGAAAGTACAATGTCTTGAGAATATACTGTGAAAATGGCAGATAGAAATTTGAAATATTTCGGGAGTTATAACGAGTTTCCTAGAGCGCCTCGGAGTTTGCTGTTGAACTTTAAACGCGTTTTTCTCAAAACACTGTTTTTCTGGTCGGCCCAGGTCCTAACTTTGTTTCCACTGAACCGATTGCTTTCAAATTTTAACAGGCTGTTCTACACACTTATAGTTCTCGTCGGAGCTAACGATAATTTTTTTCATCCCTAACTTTTTATTTTACAACCCTTTCTTTGCTAAAATAAAAGGACTTTTTTTTTTCTAAGTCCGCCGTTTTGTTATTTACCCTTGAAATTTAACTTCAGTAGTTCCGACCAGAATGACATGTCTATAGATTAAGAATAATCAAGAATATTTGATTTCAGATAACATCAAGAGCCAAAATCACCCGGGCCACCCACGTGCATTTTTTTTTTTTTTTTGAAGTTCCAACTTCGAGTGACAATAAAAATAGTAATAAACTATTAAATTTTTTCAAATAAATTTTTTTTACATTTTCAATATGTAAATAAAATCACTCTTAATATTCAAGATAATTCATTTTTATTTTCCTATAAAAAACCACCCTCCAAAAAAGTCATGAAAATAGGTATAAGTTACCAGACTACTACCTTAAGTAATTTAAGATTGCAAGGAAAAAACCATGCTTCCTAAACCAGTATATGTCCCCACATACAGTCTTTTATAATAAAACTTCAGTTTTCTTCTCACGAGTTAGAAGAGAAAAAACACGTTTCAAATTAATACTGTAAGTATTTACCCAAAATCAATAATTTCCCCATCCGTGATAGATGATAAAATTCTACTTTATAGTATTCATTCAGTGTTTAGGTTTGATGATTTTTAAGACATTAAAAAATTACTGATATATTTTCAAATTTTTTGTCTATTTCTCTGCAAGACCTTACTTGTTACTCACCGTAAATCCCAATCGAAATTAATGTCTTGTTACCTGTTACAACACTGGAAATCAAATATAATTGCTCATTGCAAATCAAATGAATTACATTGAATTTCGGAAATTTGTACAAACAATTTTTTAAAAATATTCAATTCTTTTTGCAGTCTTTTGTTATTGTAGATTTGATTCAAAATGTGTTTGTGAACAAACATTTTCTATTAAGAATACATAAAAATCAAAATATTGTTGAATATAAATTGATAGCACTTATTGTGGAATATTAATTAAAACACTTTTGTTTGTTAGCATTTTCAAGAACTATTCATAAAATTAAAGACTTAAGAAAAAAAGCTATAAATTTATAAGCTACGTTAAGTACTGGCTTTAATTTCAAGAAATAAATGTTTCAAGTCATTTATTTATATTTTAATCTCAACCTAACTCAACTAACTGAACCTGTAATAGTGTTTAGTGATGATAACTCCTAAATTTGGACTTGCTTTATTATTATTATTTTAATTTTCACTTTTCTGAAGTTCTTGAAAAATGCACCATTTAAGTGAAAATCACATTGTTAGCCAAAAAATTATTTTTAACTTTTTAAAATTTGGATAAAATAAAAGTGGCACGCAGAGCTTTTTATTTCTCTATATAGTGGCACGCTTCCCAAAAAGGTTGGCCACTCCTGTCCTAGATGCATACTTCCGTTTGCAAAAATGCTCGAAATGATGCGGAGAGTTAAGATATTGAAAGTTTGAAGCGAAAAAATAAATAATCAGTTAAGAAATAAAAAAAATTAATTTTTTATTAAGGCTCCAGGTCCCCTAAATTATATTTAGGGAAATGAAGGGCATAAGAAAATAATTCGAGCACAAAGAGTTTGAAACAATTGCGATTAAAACTCGAAGAGATATTCGAG
Source organism: Uloborus plumipes (assembly GCA_038373865.1). Lineage (NCBI taxonomy): Eukaryota > Metazoa > Arthropoda > Arachnida > Araneae > Uloboridae > Uloborus > Uloborus plumipes. Next base: position 17,521 of record JAXGGA010002321.1, on the reverse strand, counting down.
TTCAAAGCTGAGGGGGCGCATCCCCTCATTTTAATTGAAACGGACCGCTTCCATTCGACGGAAGAGGCGAACGAACGCATTAGTACATTTCTCCTCAAAAGATGGTATTGACAGCTAGTGCAAAGTGGTGTAAGTAACAAAACGCTATATTTAATAAATTATTCGGTTTTGGTCGTACAAATTTCTTTTTTTTTTTTTGTGTGTGTTCGAATTGTTTTTTCATGCTCTTGATTTCCCTAAATATAAGTTAGGGGATCTGGAACCCCAATAAAAAGTTAATTATTTTATTTTTTAACTAAGTTTTTTTGCTTCAAACTTTCAATATCTTAATTCTCCACCATATTTCAAGCAATTTTGCAATTGGAAGTATGCATCTGAGACGAACGGTTGCGAAGGTAGAGGACATGAAGGTTGACTTGGAACACCCTATATATATATATACTAGTTGACCCAGCAAACGTTGTTTTGCCATATAAATAATTTCCTAGTAATTTCTAGTGTTGACAAAAAATAGCTTACTTATTGTAAGTATGTATGTATGTATGGTAGAATGTGTATATTGTATGTATGTAAGAATGTGGTATATGCGTGAAATAAGCATGGAGCGCTGTGAACGATGCGGGAATATAAAAATAACAAAAGGCAAACATTATTTTTAAGTTATTATAATTTATTCCTTAAAATTATATATCATTAATTAAATAATTACGACAGTAACACTATTAAACAATATCAATCTCTTAATGCTATAGCGTGAACAATATTTTTTGTTAGTCCATCTTTAGCTAACACAAACAAACTGGATGGTTTACCCACTCGAGAGCATGCCACGTATAATTGTCCGTGTGAAAAACATGGTGTTCTCAAATCTACGCCACAAACAGACATCGTTTGACCTTGGGATTTGTTGATAATCATTGCAAATGCCAATCTAATGGGAAACTGAATACGTTTGAATTGAATTGGCACATCTGTAGGTATAATAGGAATCCCTGGTATGAGTATATTTTCACCTCTGAACTTGCCATTTAAAATCCTGGCTTCGATCACGTTTTTCATTAATTTTTGAATGACTAATCGCGTACCGTTGCACAGCCGGGGCGGGTTCAAATTACGAAGCAAGATAATTGGAGATCCAACCTTTATTTTTTAAAAATTTGTGTCACTTTAATGGTCGTTCATATCCCCCCCCCCCTCTCGCAGTGAAAAAAAATTTTACACAGCAGATTTTGCCTAATAACTCAACACTCATGGTGTTTGATACATTTTATTTGTTTGTAATGATGTTTTTTGGTCACAACCAATATGAAAATCACAAATAATAGTTACATTAATTTTTAACATATATTTATCTTCTTCAGAATTTTTGACTTTTAATTTTACCTTGAATTTGACGTAAATGCAGGGTATAAAATACAGAATTTTATAAAGGTACAAAAATTAACATAATATAATTGATAGTGTATATAATTTTTGAGAAAATAATATAAGTGCCGCAAATCAAAAACCATTTATTGCCACAATCGATTCAAAGCCCCCAAAAATGGCGCAAACGTCCATAAGAAAATTCTACAGCATCGAAGGACCCCATTGCCAATTTTAACAAAGATCCGACCAAAACTGTCATTTTGTACTATAAAAAAATATGGGGTAGATCCCATGAAGGGATGTACCTGCATAAGGACATTACAATCATTAAAATCATTCAAAAAAAAAAAAAAAAAAACCATGCAGCTGTTCGAAAAAATCCTTGCGGGCCTGGATTCGATCTCATTCCATCAGGAACTTCAACCTGGCGCGCAAAACCACTTGACCATCGGGTCGCTAATTGAAGTAAGGATTTACGATAACACATATTGTTTTAGTTCAGTAGATCAGATGTTATGCGCGAACAAAAAAAATTTATGGGTGGACTACCCCTAACATTTAGGGGGATGAAAAATAGATGTTGGCCGATTCTCATAGATACTGGATAAGCACAAAAAATTTCATCAAAATCGGTCAAGCCGTTTCGGAGGAGTATGGCAACGAAAACTGTGACACGAGAATTTTATATATTAGACTAGTTGACCCGGCAAACGTTGTTTTGCCATATAAATAATTTCCTAGTAATTTCTAGTGTAGACAAAAAATAGCTTACTTATTGTAAGTATGTATGTATGTATGTATGGTAGAATGTGTATATTGTTTGTATGTAAGAATGTGGTATATGCGTGAAATAAGCATGGAGCGCTGTGAACGATGAGGGAATATAAAAATAACAAAAGGCAAACATTATTTTTAAGTTATTATAATTTATTCCTTAAAATTATATATCATTAATTAAACAATTACGACAGTAACACTATTAAACAATATCAATCTCTTAATGCTATAGCGTGAACAATATTTTTTGTTAGTCCATCTTTAGCTAACACAAACAAACTGGATGGTTTACCCACTCGAGAGCATGCCACGTATAATTGTCCGTGTGAAAAACATGGTGTTCTCAAATCTACGCCACAAACAGACATCGTTTGACCTTGGGATTTGTTGATAATCATTGCAAATGCCAATCTAATGGGAAACTGAATACGTTTGAATTGAATTGGCACATCTGTAGGTATAATAGGAATCCGTGGTATGAGTATATTTTCACCTCTGAACTTTCCATTTAAAATCCTGGCTTCGATCACGTTTTTCATTAATTTTTGAATGACTAATCGCGTACCGTTGCACAGTCGGGGCGGGTTCAAATTACGAAGCAAGATAATTGGAGATCCAACCTTTATTTTTTAAAAATTTGTGTCACTTTAATGGTCGTTCATACCCCCCCCCCCCTCTCTCGGAGTGAAAAAAAAAACTTTACACAGCAGATTTTGCCTAATAACTCAACACTCATGGTGTTTGATACATTTTATTTGTTTGTAATGATGTTTTTTGTCACAACCAATATGAAAATCACAAAAAATAGTTACTTTAATTTTTAACATATATTTATCTTCTTCAGAATTTTTGACTTTTAATTTTACCTTGAATTTGACGTAAATGCAGGGTATAAAATACAGAATTTTATAAAGGTACAAAAATTAACATAATATAATTGATAGTGTATATAATTTTTGAAAAAATAGTGTAAGTGCCGCAAATCAAAAACCATTTATTGCCACAATCGATTCAAAGCCCCCAAAAATGGCGCAAACGTCCATAAGAAAATTCTACAGCATCGAAGGACCCCATTGCCAATTTTAACAAAGATCCGACCAAAACTGTCATTTTGTACTATAAAAAAATATGGGGTAGATCCCCATGAAGGGATGTACCTGCATAAGGACATTACAATCATTAAAATCATTCAAAAAAAAAAAAAAAAAAACATGCAGCTGTTCGAAAAAATCCTTGCGGGCCTGGATTCGATCTCATTCCATCAGGAACTTCAAACTGACGCGCAAAACCACTTGACCATCGGGTCGCTCATTGAAGTAAGGATTTACGATAACACATATTGTTTTAGTTTAGTAGATCAGATGTTATGTGCGAACAAAAAAAATTTATGGGTGGACTACCCCTAACATTTAGGGGGATGAAAAGTAGATGTTGGCCGATTCTCATAGATACTGGATAAGCACAAAAAATTTCATCAAAATCGGTCAAGCCGTTTCGGAGGAGTATGGCAACGAAAACTGTGACACGAGAATTGTATATATTAGATATATATATATATATGTATGTATGTATGTATGGTGACAACATATAATTACAGCCATAATCAGAGACGCATCACTAAACGCTGTCTTCACCAATAATGAAACTCGCAACCAACAATGAAAAATTCTCCAATTTTTGGCAAACCATAGATGATTTTCAAAATACACCCGGACAAGAAGTTGCTTCTTTCAAGTGTGGCTGCCCCTGACAGCCATGTCCCAGTGAAGCATTTTTCACTCGTTATACCTTGACGGGTGATTTTCTAGAAATAATAATAAATAAGCAAATAAATTTAAACTTAAACAATTGTCCCTCAAACTATATTTTTCGCAATGACGAATCGCGAAAAGTGCGTAGCGTACGTTTTTTAACTAACTAACAGAAGTTATACCAAAATAATTTATACGAAAAGATTTATTTCGAATCTGTACTTTTACCATCCATATTTTCAGATATTATTCTCTGCAGATGATTTTTGCAACAGAATAAAAAAGGTGTATAGTAAAACATAATGAAAAGTACTTCGGTTAAAAATACATTTTTTTCAAAGAAGCCTGCTACACGGAAATTAAAAATAAATAAATAAAATAAATTATTTAAAAAATTTATGTGACTTTGACAAAATAATTTCTTCTTTGAAACTTGTACAAACCAGTAACCAAATGAGACAAAAAGACAAAAAGTCGTATCACTGATCAATTTTCAATACACAACAATCGAATCTCGTCAAAACAAATTCCAAGGAATCTTAATGTTGATCTGTTTTAACCGTAATTAGTCTTATACTGAAACTAATACACTTATGCATCAAACAAGATTTACGAGGTTTGACTGTAGAGTTAAAAATAAATATTGAACAGGAAAAGAAACAGAACTTTATATTCGTAAAAAGACATCTTATACTGTTTACCTGCTTCAAATATAAAGTAAATTACAAAAAACCTTACAAAATGTGAGATCATACTAATATAACTAACCTGTGTGATATAATATTTTCCGCAATGTGATTAATCCGCACGAATCGTCAGGGAATTCACCATCTGTTCATGGCTACCTGGTAGCCATGATCTGTTAAAACAAAATGCCTCCGTTTTCTTCGGTGTGAACCAATTTTCGTGGAAAATTACCACCGTCGGTGGATCCGAAGTCGACAATTATTCCTCGGCAACACTGAACATTTTATAAAAATGCAATTAAACTGATACGGAGAATGCGAAACGTTAAAACAAACAAACCTTAGAATTAATTTCTTCCACAAGAAAATTGAAACAAATGTTGCAGACGATCGAATTCTTCATTGAAAAAATGTCACTGACGTTTATTTAGTTCAAATTTACGTTTACAAAACGACATTCAGAAACCTTTTTCTGCTTATGATTTTTGTGAATGTTTAGAAAAGGTCTAAAAATAAGCATTTACGTTTCAGAAAAAAAACTGACGTTTTTAAAACGACATTTTTTCAAAGAAAACGTTTTTTGATTTTGTAAACTTTTTAAAAACGTTTACTAAACGTACCTTTGCTGCTTGGGATCTTTAAGAATAGTAGGCAGCAGAGAGAATCACTTCTTCAAGCGATTAGACACGAAAAATATATAAGTGAAGAATGTGTCTGAAAAATCTTTTGTTGCAACTGTCGGAACATCGTAGAAATAGAGATAGTTCATGAAATTCGTGAAATTTTTATGCTTTCATTTGATAACAAATTATGAAATGTTACGTAGATTTCAGAACAATAGAAACCTCTTCCAACCACCAAGAACTCATGAGTCTTTTTTTGTCAAACTATGAATGAAAGTATATTTAAAGAAATTCCAGTTTACTTTATCGTAATTCCTATCGGATGATGGAGTGGCTAGCAAATAATTACTGAAGAGGAAAATAATTATGCAGTGACTTTTTACTATCAAAGCATGCAAGCAAATAGAACAATATAAAACTACCATCAAGTATTTGAATGTAATAAATAGGATACATTTTCATCTGCTTGTGACATGTGATGCTAAGTGAATCTCAAATTTAAGTTTCAGAAGTTGATTTTAAAGTAAAGTTTTTGAAAAACACATCTTATATTTTTATTTCAAAATAACAAAAAAAGAGTATAAAGTTTTCACAAAAAAAAAGGAGTAGTTCTTATTTGGTAGTCCGGAGATATGACCTATTGATCATATCAACTAAAAAAACACTTGATTTTTTTATTCCAAAACAACAAAAAACACCCTCCTAAATTTTTATGCATAAAAAGTATATGAAGTTGTCAAAACTGAAAAAAAATATGGTGCAGTTCTTAGTTGGTACTCCGGAGAGATGACCTATTGAACATACCAATTGAAAAAACACAAAATCCGACTTCAGAGGACCATTAACAAAATTATATTTTTCACAATCTCATTTTTGTCACTAATATTGAAAGAGACAATAATTAGCTGTAAAATAATACGTAAACTGGCTTAATTGAATGAAAAATGAGGAAGTTATAGAGCTGTTTCAAAATGCATACCAAAAATAAGAAAGCAAAAATTATGAAAAATTCAAAATTTCAAAAAATTCTACAACCTTAAATTCTTATTCAAAAGATCTAGAAAAAATAATTTGAACATATCTCATAGGTATCTTATCTATTCGTAGAAAAATAATGAACAAAATCCATGACATGACGGCACGGCCGACTATTAAAATTAGGCGATTTGACGTAGAATGAGCCAAAAGCAAACAATTCAATCGTAAAATGTATCTCTGAAAGAAAAAACTAGAAATATTTTATCAAACAGTTTATTGATATACAGTTCAAAATGATATGCCAATGTGTATGTATGTATAATCGTAGAAATGTTTTCTAAACTTCATGGAGTTAAATCTCTCTTAAAGATTCTGTCAGCTTCCAGAAGAATCATCCACTGAAATAAATGCTCAAAGGTTGAAATCATAAAAATAACGCTGTTAGTTATTTTTCTTCATGTTGGGTGGTTTGGGTTCCTAATGATTCCCATAAATAATATGCTTCCAGAAAGGTTTTCTCTGATGAGAAACACAAACGGATGATCAACAATGAAGTCTAATGTTCTAGTGGGCCTGGAATTTCTAGAAAGAGCTGTAATAGTACCAGCAGCTGCTTCAGTGCCTTCTTCATTAACAGAAATAAAAGCTTTGTGGTAAATTTCGTTGATATTAAGTGCAATCTCTGTTGAGAAGCCAGTCAAGTCCAAAGAATTAATTGCTAAATCTCTGAAACCTAATTTCAAAAACGCGGAAGACAGTTGTTGTCTATCTTCAAGCTGGAATTTTGGCATCACCACGACAACATCCCTCGGAAACATGTCTTCCATCAGATCGTTCATTCTGAGAGGTGTCAATGAGCTAATAAGGATCTGCACGCCATGAGCTTTGTTCTTTGGCAGCATGATGACCATAGTTAAAGATCTTCCCACATAAGGCAGTTCTATCGCTGTGCATTGTAACTCGTCACTTACCGCATACAGAAAAGTATTCCGAGTTACCATCATATCCACAAATTTGTATTCGACTTGGGAAGTAAAAAACGCTCTTGGCTGTGTGGCTTGTGGAAAGAAAGGTTGCATCCAGGCCCCTTTAAAATGCATGGCACTAGTCACTAGGAACTCTGTAAAAGTGTGTAAGCTGTGAGGCGGCAAAATGTCCCTGATTTTATTTTTAGTATTTCTTTGGATTAAAAAGTTGATTGATATTCTAGCAAGTTCTGGGTTTTTGCGGAAGTCCACATATGCCAAGTCATCTTCCAAAAAATCCAAAAAGCATTTTCGAATTTTCACATCCTTTTGCAAAAATAAGTTATTTATCATAGAAAATGAAGAGGATGAAGAATACCACAATTTAGAAGAGAACCATAATTTAAGGGAACTGTAACTGTAAGCCACGATACTTTTATCCATTCCTTGGAGGTTGAGCATCCCTTCTAATTCTTTTTCCGTCGTCCCCTTTGATCCAAGGTACACCAAAATCATTGATGTCCATATACTGAATGGACTGAGAAATGTGTCTTTGGTATTATTAATTGCATGCAAAAGTTTTATTGCGAATCGGTTCGAAGCGTCAAAAAAATTCTCCATGTTTGAAAGCAATTTTTGTTTAGTTGGCACATAATCTTCGTCTTGAAAGCACTGTCCGAATGTTGCCACGACGAATACAGATGAAAAAAGAATGATCTGGAAAAAAGAAACCTTTATTAAACACTATAAATCTATTTTTATCGAAACATTTGTTTGAAATTCAAGCAAGTGCAAATTAAACTTTCAAACCTAATATTGTGGAATTAAATTTCACAAATATTACAATATAATCCTATTAATCTATCAATAAATTCGAAGATCATCATTAAAGAAAGGAGGAAGCTTCCCGTAACATTAAAAAACCGCATTATCTTTTCGTTGTTAAATCCAATCCGGACACGTTGATTTGGCATCCCAAGTCTAGAAGTCAAGGCAAAAAGGCCAAGTCTGACTCTGAGGTACAGATATAATGACGAATGTAAGAACATATTAATTATGCAATAATTATTTACATGGTAACGAGCCAAGAGCGAAAAATTATATGCTAATATACTATGAACGAGGACGTACATTTTTAAAGAACATTTTAAGTTAATCAAACACTCTACTAAATCATACGCACACTAATAATGAATCATAGTAATTACAAACATAGCAATTTTGATTATAAGTTGAATATCAGGTTAGTAAACAAACACAAAGCCTTGGGCTGACTTCTTATTAATTTGTTTATTGTTTCCCCTCTCCTCTCACCAGCGCCAGATACAAAAATAGTTTTTGAAAAGGGCACCATAGAGTAAAACGTATTTCCAATCAAGAGCGGATCCAGATTTTTTCCAAGAAAGGTGCGATTGATTTTTCTTACTTTTTACTGTGCATACTGGTTTGCAAATACTGATAACAAAGGATTCGGACTTCAATTCCAAAACATTTCCGGGGGAGAACACCAAGCCTTTTTCCCCAATTTCATAAAAACTAGTGTGAGTGAAATTGCATTTTTAAAACTTCATTATCGAAAAGCTATCGGGTAAGAGTCCCCCAAAGGATCGCCCGCCATCGCTCTTCCCTTGTATCCGCCCCTGCTCCCACCGCCATACAATTTTTCATGAGCTTCTTGCACAATATTTTTATAATCCAATGAAATCATCTAATCTTCTAAAATGTACAGAAACATTACGTGCTGTTTTTCTTTGAATGTGGGCGTAAAACATCTTTTTTAACGGATTTGAATATAAAATGTTCCTAATTAAGAAATCGTAGCTTCATGGCATATAAGTTTTATTGTGGTATTAGAAACTATTTCTTTGCGATTTTCGGAGTTGTTGCTTTTTTATTCCTAAAGCCATGATGTAGTTGAGACTACATTTTGGTACTGCATGCTATTTTCATTAATATTTATGCTTTTACCAGAAAAGTACCACCTGTTTTTTTTTTTTTTCTTGTAAGTGAAAAAAGAATCCATAATTTCACAATTTGCTTCCTTGATTGAAATGATACCTTCAAAGTACAAATAGACACTAACTTCACGGTGACGAATCCACAATATTATGTTACCCTTGAATTCGAAACCCTGGAGTTCAGTGAGTTAAATGAGTTCCTCCTCAGACCTCTGTCTCCAATAATATTACTCCTATGGCAAAAAAATGATGATTTAATTCTAAATTGCTTTTTTTTTTAAACAAGCTTCTGTTAACTTCATCTATGTATGTTTTAGGGAGTTTTGCAACTCAATTTTCACCCACTTTCTGTGATCGGATTCTTTTGAAATTCGTTATGCGACCTCAGACCCAATGACAATGCAATATTCTATAATCAAATCAATTAATAAACAATCAATTATTATTTTATTTCAAATTTAAGAAGCATTTTTGCATAAATCCTCTAATATAGGGACGAATATATGATCGCACAAATCTTAATACTATTACTAGCTGCCAGGGCAGCTAGATTAGCTTCCTGCGGCATGTTGATGCATAACGTCTCCCCTCTCTAACTTTTACCTCATTCTGAAGTTATATTATTTGATATAATTTAATGTTCATTCGATTTCAAGACATACCACGCACGTGGCCCGGCGTTGCACGGGCACTTCGTGCCCTGAAAGTAGTGAGAAAAAAATTTAAAGAAACTACTCCCCGCCAAGGCGGCTCGCTTACAGGCGCTTCACGCCTTTACTTTTTTCCTATATAAAAAATCATTCGAATTATTGAGATGCTTCACGCCTTCAAGATGGTGAGGAAAGTTTCAGTAAGTTCAGCTCGCTCAAAGGAAAAAAGCAGACATAGATACTCAGTTTTTAATATAAGTAGATGGCTCTTCAACAAATAAATGTTTCAAAATATTACCAGTAGCTAGCGATAAAAATTCTACGTAAGTGGCCCGCTTATGAGTTTCGTGTTTGATTTAGTTAAGCCTTCATTCAAAATTCTCATTATCATTTTTATTACTGTTTCATGGCAACCACGTTTTGCAATGCAAGAATGGATTTCATATTTAATCATTTATTAGGCTTAATCGCTTTAAACTTGACTACTTATTAATTGATATCTTTGCTAATTAAAATCGTATAATTATATCAATTGAAACTAATGAAGCTTGAAAAATTACCTATCTATCGGTACCTGGTTCGACTTTCAGGTCATTGGCGTTCAGGAGAAAGAAGCGTGACATAGAAAGATAGAAAGATAGTTAGAAAGAAAGATAGTTAGAAAGATACGCAGTTTTTAATATAAGTAGATAAATGCGAAAGTTTGGATGTTTGGATGGATGGATGGATGTATGTTTGTTCCTCTTTCACGCAAAAACTACTGAATGGATTTTAATGAAACTTTTACCATAATGTAGCTTATACATCAGAATAACACATAGGCTATAATTTCTAACGATATTCGAAAAAGTTTGATTGGTAGCGCTTTTTTCATTCCAATTTAAGGTACATTTTTCGCATAAATCCGCGAAGGCTTCCAGCAAAGTAATTCAGTATTTAGTGCATCATCTCAACTCCCTGTCGATAGCTAGAATTGCGTATATCATTTCCGCTTTTTGCATTAAATGTTCAAGGCTTTTCTCAAGTCAAATCAAAAAGTAATTTTTTTTTTCAGCTTCATGGTTTTTACATAGACATTGGAAACGAACGCGCCAGCTCTTGAACGAGCTTTTACTCTATGATTTGTATTTTAAAACATTAGTAGATTGTTCACGGCGTCAATTATTTTCTCGAATTTTGTAAATATGTGTTTTAGAGTATCGGTAACGTAACCGCTAGAAGAGATTGGCAACTAATAAATTGATTAGGTTCATTATTTTCGAATTTGATGGAGCTTTAAATACAACTTAACGGTATTTCTTAAATTTCTTTGCTTTGATTGGTCACTTTCTCTGGTACTTATAATAGGGCAGTTCCTTAGTATCCGATTGAACAGGAATTTTGCCAAATTTGCTGCAAGATTTTAATAACTGAGATTCTCGGCGATTTTTTCAACTGACGCCTATTTTTGTGCCGAAGACTACGTAATAATACTTTACTTTTTACACGACGTAACCAAAATAAACCGATTATTGTCTGATATTTATCAACTGCAGCAAAATATCCATCATCGATATAATACTCCCACATTTGAAAAGTTCAGTTTTTTTTCTTTTGTTTTCCGATTCCGAATGTATCCATTAAAAACCTTTTTAAAATTATGTCAAAAAGTAAAGTAATCCACATACTAAATTAATAAAACCCTTAAACAAGACTAAAATTACCACTAATTTGCATTTTTGCATAAATAACTGCTAAATGTTCCCTATTAATTTCGAAATCATTTAGGACAAAAACTTTTAACGTCATTTTGTGGTCAGCAATAGTATCTCAGAATTTGACAACTATTTCTCTGTGACAAAAATTAGTGACATAATAATACTTAATGTATTTTCATAAAGTAAGTAGGGGAGCAAAATTATCCTAGGTATCCCAAAACAGTTACGCAAAAATTTGGCGACATTTTAAAAATCGCCAAGCGGTGTTTTCTGAGTTCTTTCAGTTCAGAAAAAAAAAAAAACAAAGGTGAGTGTATAAATTGTTTCTCAATATTATTATTGACCCAGGCAACGCCGGGTATTTTTGCTAGTTTGTATTATATGTCGATAAAAAGCTCTGAGTTTTCTGTATTAGAGTTCGTTCGAATGTTCCGAGGTAATTAGAACGTGAATTATTATTGCTTTTAACAAATTTCATGTGAAAATGTAGGTTAACCTTCAATTGAAAATTCATTGTTGAACCGGTCATTGTTGAACAATACATTTATTAAAATGCATATAAAATTTTAATGCAATATAGTAATACTAGCCGGGTACCCGGCCCTGCCCGGGTTTCTGTTGGTGTAGGGTGGTTTAGTGAAACTCATTCATAAATTTCCCAACACTAAGTACATATCTATAAACATAATGACTACTTCTGTAAACAATGGCTATGTTATGGACAAACTATAAAAAAAATAGTGCAAGCTAAAAAAAATAGCAAGCTACAAATAATGTTTGAGTAAATAGGAAATGTTATAAGCTTGGTATATTAAAATAAATATATATTTACAGTATCAATCGCACTGAAATTAACCATTTCCAAATATTGCTCGTTAAATAAGTCCCATTATTAGTTTCTATCCTCGTGACAACATTGGTGAGGTGAAAACATCTTATGTACCTAATTTAGAAATTTTTTTGACTATAAACACTTTCCATTTTCTATGTGTTGCCGAAATCAATTCCCTTTTTATTTACCACGTTAGCGATTATTGGCATAAATGAATATACAAATCCTAAGAAAGCAATAAATTTCATACTTACTCCAGCGAAGCCTAGGTTCAAAATTTTCATCATGATTACTATTAATATTGTTGTTGCATGGCAACCAAATTTTTGCAACAATGCACTGAAAATTTAATTATTTAATGGGGAAATTAAATGAAATTTACTATTTTCCATAATAACTTTTTTAAACTAAGCTTTTTAGAAATAAATTATAGCTTATCCTGCTCTCTGTTACTGTAGCTATCTAACGGTGCAAAAATGGTTAAAATCGGTCCAGTAGTTTGGAAGATTACCCCGGACATACGGTTTCAGAAGTAGTCTTTTATGTATATAGATGATATTCACACTCATTCTGAAAAGTAAGAAGTAATATTAAGTAAAAAAAAAATAAAGCTCCATGCACTTATCAGGTCCGTTATTGGGGGGGGGGGGGAATTCCCCTTACTCTCAAAAATGTAAGCTCAGGGCGCCCCTGGTTGTGATTATGTTTCCTTTTCCGTGTTTCTCGTGTCCTCTCGAAAACAAATAAATATATTTAAATTTTAAATGCATTCTGGCCCGTAATATGAGGTCGGAAATCAGTGTCGATTTATTTTTTATTTAATCTTTGTGCTTAGGATGAATACATAAAAAAATTTCATATTAGAAGCATGAAGATCTCAGCAGTTACTAAAAAAATTTTAGCAGAAATTTCAATAAAATCACAATGACTTACTCCTGAATTCTTTTTCGGAATTGTTGTTTTAAAAATGCAATTTAGTTTGTTGTATTTAATAGCGTTAAGAGACGGTCGGGAAGGAGGTCATGCACCCCCCCCCCCCCCCATCCGGGAGAAAATAATGCATGGATCAACAAAAACATTTTAACTACTTTATGTCTCGCAAAGCTTCTAACTCTCTTCCCATCTTTCTTTGCTCTCACTCTTTTTTCGTCCACAGTTTACTCCAGAAATTAGAGGTTTGTTATACAAATTGTTTGATGGAGCACCTCAAATAAAATAAGTCATTAAAATACTCAGTCGTTAAAAAAAGTAACTGTATTGAAACATTTTTTGAAACAAAAGAAAATCATTAAGTACATTTCAAAAGGCACAGCAAATGATCAATCATTAGAGTATTTTTGATATATTTAAACTTTAATGTGTGTGATACGTGAAACTCTTACATTCAATGGCGTAAATAGCACTAAAGCGTCGTGGTGGGGGGGGGAGGGGGGCACACGATCCAGGAAAATAGCACTATAAATTACACGGGAGAAATATTACACTTACAAATTTTGTTGGGGCTCACCTAAGTCTATGTACTCGACTGTTTGCACTAATAAATTTTTATAATTTATGCACTTATAAAATATTTCTTTCTTATGGTTATTTAAGACTAAATTGTTTGTTGTGTATAGTAAAAGCAAATGAATTGACATTGAAATTTCAGCGACGGAACAAAAGACGAAGGCATTTGAACAAAGAACAGACCTTCGAAATAAATATCTACAAAGTAGAACAATTTTGCTTGAAATTTAAACAAACTAAAGAAATGTTTGGCACAAGACACCATTTCACACTACACACACTGATTTAAAAGTTTATATAATGCATGAAATATGTCAATAAACTAATATATAAAATTCTCGTGTCACAGTTTTCGTTGCCATACTCCTCCGAAACGGCTTGACCGATTTTGATGAAATTTTTTGTGCTTATCCAGTATCTATGACAATCGGCCAACATCTATTTTTCATCCCCCTAAATGTTAGGGGTAGTCCACCCATAAATTTTTTTTGTTCGCGCATAACATCTGATCTACTGAACTAAAACAATATGTGTTATCGTAAATCCTTACTTCAATTAGCGACCCGATGGTCAAGTGGTTTTGCGCGTCAGGTTGAAGTTCCTGATGGAATGAGATCGAATCCAGGCCCGCAAGGATTTTTTCGAACAGCTGCATGTTTTTTTTTTTTTTTTTTGAATGATTTTAATGATTGTAATGTCCTTATGCAGGTACATCCCTTCATGGGATCTACCCCATATTTTTTTATAGTACAAAATGACAGTTTTGGTCGGATCTTTGTTAAAATTGGCAATGGGGTCCTTCGATGCTGTAGAATTTTCTTATGGACGTTTGCGCCATTTTTGGGGGCTTTGAATCGATTGTGGCAATAAATGGTTTTTGATTTGCGGCACTTATATTATTTTCTCAAAAATTATATACACTATCAATTATATTATGTTAATTTTTGTACCTTTATAAAATTCTGTATTTTATACCCTGCATTTACGTCAAATTCAAGGTAAAATTAAAAGTCAAAAATTCTGAAGAAGATAAATATATGTTAAAAATTAATGTAACTATTATTTGTGATTTTCATATTGGTTGTGACCAAAAAACATCATTACAAACAAATAAAATGTATCAAACACCATGAGTGTTGAGTTATTAGGCAAAATCTGCTGTGTAAAATTTTTTTTCACTGCGAGAGGGGGGGGGGGGATATGAACGACCATTAAAGTGACACAAATTTTTAAAAAATAAAGGTTGGATCTCCAATTATCTTGCTTCGTAATTTGAACCCGCCCCGGCTGTGCAACGGTACGCGATTAGTCATTCAAAAATTAATGAAAAACGTGATCGAAGCCAGGATTTTAAATGGCAAGTTCAGAGGTGAAAATATACTCATACCACGGATTCCTATTATACCTACAGATGTGCCAATTCAATTCAAACGTATTCAGTTTCCGATTAGATTGGCATTTGCAATGACTATCAACAAATCCCAAGGTCAAACGATGTCTGTTTGTGGCTTAGATTTGAGAACACCATGTTTTTCACACGGACAATTATACGTGGCATGCTCTCGAGTGGGTAAACCATCCAGTTTGTTTGTGTTAGCTAAAGATGGACTAACAAAAAATATTGTTCACGCTATAGCATTAAGAGATTGATATTGTTTAATAGTGTTACTGTCGTAATTGTTTAATTAATGATATATAATTTTAAGGAATAAATTATAATAACTTAAAAATAATGTTTGCCTTTTGTTATTTTTATATTCCCGCATCGTTCACAGCGCTCCATGCTTATTTCACGCATATACCACATTCTTACATACATACAATATACACATTCTACCATACATACATACATACTTACAATAAGTAAGCTATTTTTTGTCAACACTAGAAATTACTAGGAAATTATTTATATGGCAAAACAACGTTTGCTGGGTCAACTAGTATTTGTATACAAATGAACCGCAAATAATATACAGAAAGCAAAAATTTAGTTAGAAACAAAAAACAAGAAGAAAGACTTCATACATTTATGTATGATTTGGAAGTTTCGTAACAGCTAAAAATTTATGTTTGGTAATTATTTTCCACGGTAACAGAAATATATCACACTTAGCGTAATCTTGTAAATTTTTCTTCTTCGTTTCGTTATCGCGATTTCAGACAACTTTAAGATTTCTTAATTTTCATTGTTTTTATTACTATTATTACTTGTTTATTTATTTATTTAATTTTTTATTTCTATGTTCTAATGAGGAATATGGATGGAAGTAAAGGAACATAGTAAGTCTGGAAGCTCCAAAATATTTCATGAAACTGCAGGCTTCCATCGAATGTAGTTTCGGAATCCAAGACCTACTTTTAAGGTGTTTCTTAATAGCTTAACCATGAAATTCAGTCCTTATACACGGTAATACCCTTAGGGTAAGCCTCAAATCTAATCGCATAATCATATGGACGCAATTAAAAGTGTATTCAATCGCAGGCCTGCCTGTTCAGAGAAATACTTATTGCTATAAGCAAATGAAAAAGAAAGTGGCTTACTTTAAATGCTGTCATGCCGATGCTTAGTGTCTGTTACACTGTATCACTACCATTTTATGACTCGGCAAGGCAAGATTTTGATACTTTCAAAGACTCAATGTTTTTAGAGATACGTGAAATATTTTCCAAGTAGTGTTACACTGCTTGAAGGCTTTGACCTACACATATTAATCACGTGACTGAGCTAGGCGGAAATTTTTTTTTTCATTGACGCACTGACGGCACACGTAACCTATTTACAAATTTGCACATTTTTTGACCATCAGATGTAGCAGCAACCGTACACACAAAGGATGACCTCGGGCCAAAGCAACTCAATTTTTCAAAACTTTTATTTGTACATATTTAATTAGAGTTGTTGCTTTAAATAAGTGAAATTATGAACATTAGCAGTTGCAATTTGGACCTTGATAACACAATGCTGTCTGCATTTTATTTACACCTCGTAAGAATTGTACCCCGTGGCGGCATAGCAAGTTCGAAACTGGAGAAATCGTGGAATACAGAGATACTTCATTAAGTCAAAATGCATCATCAACTGCTGAAGAGCGTAATTGATTTATCTTTCAATGATTTATGAATGGAGCAGTATATAATTAATTTCGTGGGAATTTCATAATTTTACTTTGATGAAAAATGGAAAGATTTTTGTCTAAATTGGTTGTCCAGCGCAACCCACCGAATCTGAATTTGTCACTTCAAGTTTGTCGCGGTCTAATTTTCTTCGCTAAGATTACTGAATATTAATCTGCAAAGCGTGGAGAATTGTGTTCGTTCTTGAAATCAGATCGTTTGAAGTTCGCAAAACAAGTAAAAATAAAAAAAAAAAATAATTTCCCTAATTTGATGTTTTGCTACAAAATATCTCTGATGTTCCACAAAACATCTGCAATAACACGGAGCAGAATTCATCTGTGTTACCACATGGATGTTATTCGGCCGGTGTTTATAACTCTTAACAAGACTTCAAAGTAACTGTATAAGAAACAGCCAACCATAACTGATATGATAATGAAGATAAAAAGGTGGTTACGCCCACTTTCGGATTCTGTCTTAAATTTGCTGATCAACGGCTCCAGAATTGTTCAAGTGTGAATTTTAAAAATTTCTTAAATAAAAATCTGGTATGGACTCCACACTACTTCCTTTTTTCGTGTTTAAATTTTTTTATAGTCGCCTTAAGTGTTAA